>NDXB01022475.1:110550-217134 GCA_002631895.1 Agapornis roseicollis
CCCCCCCCCCCCCGTGTTCTTTCTCAAAGTTAAGTACTTTACTGCGTGTTCACAGGTACAGTCCTCTGAGTAGCTGTTCCTTTGTTTTTGCATAGCAGTCTCTATCAGCAAGCGAAAACACAGTTCAAGCTATTCATTTTGGCAGCTTCTTTTCTAACAAGGGAGTGCAAATACTGAATTGTAGCATGCTGGAAAATTCTGAATCCTGGAGGGGGAGGAACCAACCCCTAGTGTCCACAGAGGTGTGGTTGTTGGTGCATTTCTGTATGTATTTACTTACACGTATCCATGGAAATGTATGCATACGTATATTCATATTTCACACATTTGCTTCATAGAAATCTTGATTCTTCAGACAAATTACCAGTGTTTGTTTTCCTCAAGTGGCCTTAGTTTAACTCTGTATCAGTGATTTCATGACAATGGGAGGAGAGCTATTTCAGTGCCACTACTGGGAGAGCCAGCTTGAAATACACAGTCTGTGGATATGGTCGTATGTTAAAAAATAAAATGAAATAAAATTTAATTGTGGAAGTATAGAAGTTTTTTTTTCCCCCCATCGAAAACAGAAGTTTTGTTTTATTTCCTGCTGAAGCCTGCAGAGGCTAGATGGGAAAGTACACTTCCCTGAATAGCATTAGAGATGGGGAGAAGGGAGCAAATACAGTCTGCGTTAGCGTTGTTCATTCCCATCAACTCCAGTATGGCCTCTCCCCTTCATATTCAATTTAATTTGACTTAATATTCTGCTTCAAAAGAGGGCAATTAAACAAAAGGTCTGCACTTTGTGCCAACATCTTTGAAGCCAACCATGAGATTCCACTCCCAGAGGATGAAAGATAATTTCTGAGGAGGCCTAAAATTTCTAGTGTGTAAACAAAGTGGATGGTTTTACTAACTGGCTGTATTTATTAATAACTATATTAACTGCCTATTATGGGTCTACACCCATTGTTTTTTGCATTATTGTGCTGGTAATCAGGTCAGTCTTTTCAACACCAGGGAGGTGTAGTTAGTGGTGGCTGGTGCTGCTTCTGCCCGCCTCATGCTACTGCCTGGAGAACAGGGTGGAAGTGGAGCTGCCAGATCTCTTTTTATCCCAAATGTTTTCTAAAAAAGGCAGCAGGAATATTTGATCTACCTTTCACCCTGGCTGGTGATGAAATTTTACGGAGTGATCTTTGGGGACATTAGTAAGTCATGTTACTTTAATTACTGTCCTGTGGTTGTGCCAAATACATTCACCAAGTTCTCCATTCCAAATTTGTTATTAAGAAAGAGCAGATTTGATGCCTCTGTGGGTGGGCTCATAAAACCTTGATCTTGCTTCATGTTCTTTGCATAATGAGGAAGAAAAAGTAGAAACACCTCTGGGGGATCATGATAATTGAATCCTAATTCCTGGGTATTTAAGCATATTAACATCTTTAAAGACATGGCCAGAAACTGATGGGAACATGCAAGGACTTTGTACGTGTTTGTGGGAGGGAAAAAAAAGTTCATAGCCTTTATGATATAAATATATATCTTTAAATCCTTTTTATTTTCCATTTTTTCTTGAAAACCTAATACAAACTGCTGGATTAAATAAGCAGAAGCAGCATAAGATATTGTTTGGGAAAGTAGATACTTCCTATGAGGTTGTATCTCTTGAAATCCACTTTTCATCTCCATGGAACTGAGTAGAAGAGGTGACTTTCCATACTACATAGGTGGAATTGCAATGACCTGAAAGGCCCACGCCAGAGCTCACACTCTTAAGCTCATGGGCTGTTCACAGTTATGCTCTGCAAAGTTGTTTGTGCCTCTTAAAGATATGTGGGCTTACTAAGTGAAGATAAGGTTAGTAACTAGCGCGGTGCAACCTGTTGGCCGGATCTGAGCCTGCTGTGCAAAGAGAGAGTAGGAAGCTGAGGGAGGAGACAGTGAAGTGGCTAAATGGAAGGTAGATCTTACTTGCTGCCTTTCAGCTGAAAGGCATCTCTACTTTTCACCTTCCAAAAGAGAAGGGATGTTGTTTTGGTTAGTCACTGGGTTCAAAATCTAAGCCTTGGCTGTGAAAAAGGAGAGAGCAGTTGTTTCCCTAAGGCTAATTTGAGGAGGTTGATTAATCATCTTTCAAATGTGCAGTGAAAATTCAAAATACACACACACACCCCCACACCAGCAGTTTAATACCAGAAATTGTTCTACAGTTACTTGAATATGTATGCAAAATAGTGACTTGCTTATAGCACCCAATTTTGACCTTTTTTGGCGAACATATCTCTGCCAGCAGAAGTACTTTATGAAATAGAATTTTTTCTTATATCCTTTTCCACCTTAAGCCTTCATTTACAACACAAAGCTCTGCTTCACTAAAGACAGTTAAGACCAGAGGTCAAGTTCAGACACCTGGGCTGGTCTGCTGGACTGGCTGAATGAGCCCCCTCTGCCCCACACTGCCAGAGGGTCTTCAAAGGGAAAAATGCCTCCATTGCTGAACTGTGAATCTAACATCTTCATTTGAATTGTGAGTGAGATAGCTCCAATCTATGTAAAACTGGCAACAGCATAAGAAAACCAAAAACTCAAAAAGCCTAGGCACACAGTTCGGATTCTTTAGCATACAAATGTTCACTCTCAGCACAAATCCTGAAGTCTTATAGTAGGCTGTGTGCATGAGATGTGATTGCCAGTGTTGACTTTCATAGTCTGTAGTGTTGCCTTCTGTAGTGTGAGCAGTTTCCTCCTGGAGTAGCAGTAGGATTAACAGAGCATCAAGGTATGATTAAGCTGAAATGATTGATCTTGGCACATGGTACTAATGAGCCAACAGAGAGAATACTGTGTGTGTGAATGCTTTTGTTCTGATCTGGAAGAAAGGGCCATGCTGATATGCAGAATTAGGTTTTAGTTAATGAGAAATCGAAGTGTGCTATGCGAAGTGCCACGCCTGAAAAGCATAATCTGAGTTTTAGCTCTCCACCAAGATTGAGTGGGTGATGTTGTACAGTCTGTGTTTATATAAACCTCTGGGGAGTGGCAAGATGCAGGAACTTCTCATACCCCATCATCCTATGACTCATATTTGCAGTGGATCTCTATCCTTCACTCGATTGAGAGGTCATTTGCTAGGCTCACTGGCCCACAGCACTGTAGTTTTAAAAACATGTGGGATTCCTGGATTGCTTAAGTATAGATAGGATTTAAGGTGCTTAATTTCTTCTAGGAGAAAGGCAAACGTTACAACTGGAGAGCTACAGGACAGTTCCAAATGTGTATTGACTCCTTTGCTTTTATGGGTTTTCTGGCCCACACTTCAAAAAGGAAAATTGCTTTTATACCCCTGCCTTTGAACGTGTTACAGTTTCTCACTGTCCTGGTGAGTTCTTGGGATTCTCCTGATCTTCTGTGTGGAAGATGGATGCTTGCCAGCTACAAAGGTTGGTGTGAGCCATTCCCACAGGGCTCTTGGTGAAGCATCAGATATGTCAAGGCTGTTCTAACCTGTTTTTGGGATGTCTCCAAGTTCTTGTAGATAATGTGGTTAAATTCCATACGTTTGTCTTTGGGGAAAGATTTCTGGGTCTCTTCCCACATTTCAAATTGATACTTGTCTCCGTACAGTTAAATGCCCATGGCTAACACTGCACACCGTTGAATCCTTTCTGTATAAGACATACAGAAGCCTCACACTTAGACCTTGGTTGGGGAAGTAAAGCTCTATGTTCTGCTTGCTTTGTCTCAATCCTTAACATTTGGAAGAACAAAGGGTTTTGGGGAGGGGGCTTTTTTGACGTTTTTTCTTTCTAAATGCTGTTCCGTGGGCAGCTGGTGTGCAATATGGAATCTGTTGAGCATCTCTTATAGTAGCACTACTTCTCTATCAGGGAGTTATCTTCAGGTTTTTCAGAATGTCTGCCCTGGGGTCACAGACTCCCTCTAAGGCTGCTTGTGAATAAAATGACTGTAACCAATCTTTTATGAATGGCAATGAAGTTGGGAGTAGTCATCTAGGATAGTTACTCCCTTTTCCTATCTTTGTCTGGAAATCATGCATGTAGTAGAAGGAACCATCTGTGCCCTTGTGCTCAGGTGGTAGATGTGATAAGTGTAACTTACTACTTGGCAAGGTCATTACATGTAGTTAGGATCTATAGTGCTACTGGGACAAATGCTGATTGTCCTGGTTTGTACAGGTCATTGCATTGTATCTTGTATTTCAGCTGAGTATTTAAGGTGTTTGTGCATGTCCTTCTGTTTCTGTTCCTTTAGTCTCTTCCAGGTGACCGTGTGCTCTTGTTTGCACTACCAAGCAAGCATGAACTTTCCATAGACCAAATCTTTGGCTTAAGTTGTCTGCTTGAACCTGTGGATTCTGTAGTCTGAATTAAAGCCAGAAATCAAAAAAGGCTTCAGACGTTGTGGTGGAGGAACATTTTAGGGGAGATGTTTCATCCCAGCCAGTCATTACTCATCCAAATTCAGTGGTTGCACTTATACCATGTGGGAGGGACACTGCAATCCTATATTGTAGAGAGGAAGCATAAATAGGGGATATTGCCCCAGAAAGAAACGTAGATTATTTTTGCAGTGAAACTCTGTTAGGCTGTTGGCTCTTGGCCCTGATATCAGTTGGAGGATGCAACTTCAGCAGAATTTTGGTTAACAGTTTCTATGCTTAGTTTCAAAATGAAATGATAAAATGGAAAGAAGTGTCTTTGCAACAGCTTCATGTCCTGGAGACTCTCCTCCTTTTGCATGCAGAGATGTAGAATTTATTCTGCTTCTCCTGCACTTTGCTAAAGCTTTGGGATTTTAGCCACTTCTCAGGCTTGTTTAATGTATGTGTTTTCTTGAAGCATTTAGAATAAGATCGTTTATTTTCAAGTGTCTTAGGAAATGGAAGGAGGGATGGAAGCTAAAAGTATGAAATTATAAGGAGACTGAACAGATCCCTTTTCACTAAAGCAATGATGCACCCAGCAAATGGCTACAGGTAGGAATGGCAGATTAATTAAAGCTTAAATGGAAAAACTTGTATAATAAAAAAGAAAAAAAAAAACCAAAAACGGAGTACAAGCTGTGATGGACATGTAGAGCAGACACTTCTTTTAATGAAGAGCTCAGCCTGATTAATGTAGATGGCTGGAGTGACTTTTCATCAGAGCTGTGCGTGCCAGGCCATGTCTGTGCAGGAATATTTTCTCTCGGTTAATAAACATTTGTTCTTTGCCCGGGGTGCTAAACAACCCTGTTGTTCTGTGCCTCCATGTGGAACACCTCGGTGAGCTTTACAAAGGAGACAAAAAAACCCCCAGCTTGGCTGAGCAGAGCTTCTCGTGTTTATATTAAAAACTGGAACATGCTCCCCCTCTTCTGCCTTGAACTTCTTGATTGGTGAAACTACTCCCTGTGCTTTCTGAAGAGCTTCAAGTTGAGGCAGTTCCTCTGCTGCAACAGCAGCCCTCACTGCCAAGGTTTCGGCTCTGGGATCCCCTGCAGGAACAGTGGAGGTGGGAGCCAGCGTTCCCTTCGAATGATCTGGTAGCAGAAGGACAAAATGGCTGGAGTGAAGGGTACTGCTCATAGCTGCCACGGAGAAGATTCTCCAGAAGGAGCCCCAAGACACTCTGACCCCTATATTTACATTGTATGTGGTAGCATCTCACAAACATGTGCTAACCTTAATGGAAGCGCTGTAGTGGTGTAAGCGAAGGGGTGAATGTAAGCTGGTGTTATCAGTGTAACTCTGTGTGTGGCCAAACCCACTCTAAAAAAGTCATAGCAGATTAGGAAAGCAGAAAACTGTCTGTTTAATGGTGAGCAGATACACTTGAAGAGCACAACATGTGGGTGGTGGTGCAGCAGAAGAGCAGTGTGTGTGTGTGTGCGAAGCTGAGCAAGAATTAACTCTGTATTAAAGAAGCCCTGCCAGTTAAAAACTGCACGCTCTTGTATTTATTCAGTAGCACTTGGGAAGGGCTTCTGCTGTAACTGCGAACATAGCACTAAGACAGCTGATACTGCATGCTGTGTTTTAATATACTTTTAGCAGCACAATTTTATGGCAAAATTATTTTCTGCTGGAAAGGAAAGAGCAGGAGAAGTGATGCTACAAGCCCGTTACTAATGCACCATCTTTCTTTATTTTCCTAATATACTTGTGCCTTGCATACCTCTTAAATGCAGCATGCAGTTTAACATCTGCTGGGGACTCAGATTTGTTCATTTTCGGAGAATACATAGGTTTGATCTTTACTTTTAACTCGGGAAGAAAGCTGGAAAAAAATCACTGTTATGAAAACCCCAACCAAAATGGTAAAGTTAATGAACTTTATACAGCAAAACCAGGCATAAAATGACAAGCTATTCATATGCTTCTAAAAATTAGTGAATCATGTCCACTTGGTGTAGATGGAATTGTATCTTCTGCCCTGGCCACTGGGGAGGAGAGGTTTATCACTGCTTTGTTGCAGTAATTCATATTCAGAACATCAGATAACAGCAAATATCATAGAATAGATAAAAACAGTTCTCTTGGGGCTTCAACTCCAGTAATAATATTGTCTACTAAAAGCACCTTAGCTTTTGTTAGAATTAATAGCATCCTGCAAATTCTAATAATAATAATCATGTACACTATTGCTGAGGAAGATGGTCTGATTTCACTTCTAATTGTAAGATGGCAATTATTCAAGCATTATTCAAGAAAACCTGAGAATGATGTAGTGCAGCTTGGATTCTCATCAGACTCAAAAGGCCCGATTCGTTTCCCTGGCAAAGCTATCAAGCCCCAGATCTGAATTTCAATCAAAGCCCTGTCCACTGCAGGATGTTAAATGGCTGGCTGAGCTCTCTGCCTTTCTTTTGCAGCGTTAAATGGAGGCGATAAGGCCTAACCCTAACCCCGCTCCATCAGCAGCACTTTTTTTTTTCAGTGATTCACAGCCTGGAAGAAAAGCCCCGAGGCTTCCCAGCAGGGTTTGAGAGCTGCATTCCCAGCCCGCAACCATCCCTTGTCTTCTCTGTGGGACTGAGCTGCATGGGAATTCAGTAGAAGGTTTGGTGGGTTTTTGACTTGAGTTTATTTACGGTGATCTGGAAGCAGTTGTGTGAGCTAGCAAGGGTTTTCCTGGTTATGCCCCAGGCTCTGTGGAGCAGTGTGGCTGTAGAAAGCCGTTCCAGCCATCACATGTAAAACAGTTTTGCAGTGGGAGAGGAAGATTCCTTTTCCCTCCCACCCTCAGCACTCCCTTAGGAAGTTCACTTCGGGAATTGCGTTACTGTATTTGGCCAGGTGGACCCTACTTATTTTAAAGAACATCCTGAAAATGAAATTTTGGTGCTTAGACTTCTTTATCTTTTTTTTAATGCTTAATTTCATCTTCATCGCACTTCCTTCTGAAACAAGATTGAGGTTTAAACTTTTCCCTTTCCCTGCATCCCCGAGTTAAACATCACTGAAGTCTATGCCGGTGGTTGAATGTTCAGACGATAAGCGCATCTTTAGCTAATTGCTGTACTTATTAAACAGCAGTTGTCACCAATCCCCCAAGTGAGTTGCCTGGGAGATATTCTTGTACAGCGACAATAAACCAACCCCCGGGAAAGCAGAGGTAAATTGGGATGCATGGCTATAATTAAATATAGTTATGATGGAATCTGCCACAGTACCACACTTGCATTTGTAACTTTACTACAGCGGGTTTCTTAGGGGAGCTTTTTCAGGATTTTCCTTAAAAAAAGCCGACCTGAATTTTATTTCTACAAGTCAGTTTTGCAAACAGCCTGTTTTCTTGTTTGTTGAAAAGCAGATGAAATGAAACATGTAGCTGGATGTTCATACGTGCAAATGTTTGAACTGAACAAGCCCAGAAGGTGTTTGTTTGCAGTTGCACACATTCCTGAACTAAAAAACCTGGCCTATGGTTCATAAATACCCCTTGGATCTCTTGGGATAAAAGATACTAGGTAAATAGAATTATTTTTATAATTGCTTTGCAATATAGCAAAGGTCATTATCTTCTAATCCTAAACATGGGAATCTATTTGGAAAAGCCCCAGATAAACCCTTTTAAATCTCCTGCTTTCTTTCTTGCTCTGTGTTACCGAGTGTTCCTAGGGAGAGCTCTTTTCTGGGAAGCTTGCACCTTTTCTACTTGCGTTTTCCTGCAGCAGTCCCACTGCCGCAGCTTTGCTTGGATCAGGAGTACCCCATTGAAGTCCCTGGGGTTTTGTGGTGCTGTGGGGAACAAGGACGCTGGGCTATGCTTCTTGCTTGCTAAATACCTGCTTGGTTCTGAACTCCCTCCTGCCCCGAGAGCATGTGGAGCAGAAGGGAAGGAAGGACCTTTGGTGCTCAGGAGGGAGGGATTGCTGCAAAGGTTATACCAGTCCGAGCCTCAGGCTATGTGTCTGTCAGACAAACTCTGGTTCAGTGAAACGCTTTTGAATGTTAAAGGAGAGGTGTCTGTATGTGCATAGTGTTTGCATCGGGGGATAACACTGCATCTGTAATTCAGGACAGCTTTCCAACAGTCTTTGGACAGTGGCTGTTTTATGGAATAGTGTGGTGTAGTGCTATGTCCAGGGGCAGGAGAGTGAGGTAAGAGCCTGTGTCATGCCTATTTTATTTTATTTTAACTTTATTTATTAATTTTATTTTATTGTCATGATAAGAGGAAGAGAACTGTGCATTTGCAGAGACTTTTAAGGCTGAAACAGGCTGGAATGATGGGCTCTGAACCAGGAGAGCAAAAGATGTGAATTCTTAGCATTTAATTCCCCGACCTTCCTTTGACACAGTCCACCTTGCTGTGGGATCCAAATTTTGCTGAATCCTTCCGTGAATAGGAATGTAACATCTCGTTGAGAGTCCCCAGGTTATCCAAGGCAATAACAAATACTTGGTGCTCTTATAGTGTCAAGCTTTAGCCAAGGGGCATTCTTCAAACATTTACACATTTGCCTTGCTTTAAGCACGTGAGGAATCCCACTGAAACTGAGCTGGGTCTAAATGTTTGCAGGACAGGTCCTTTAATCATTCCTCAAGGCATGGCCCTGTGTCACTAATGAGTTTCTTCCTGCAAAAGGGGTCTGGAGACGGGCCCGGGCTTTCCCCTTTCCAAAGCATACACCAATGCCTTTAGCTTTTCTATGTTTGCTTTTTCATAAATACCACGGTACTGCAGTGGTACATTATATAGTCTGTCATGCATTCAACAGCGGTGTCAAGTGGTATTTAGTTTTTTTTTAAACCCTTGAACTTGTTACCACAGTGTTTACATGGGTTCAGAGAGCAAGCAGGGGAAATCTGTAGACCAAATATCCATCAAGTGCCATTAAATGCAACTGCATCCCCTAGCTGCAGAATTTGTTCTGCGGCAGGTTGATGAGCAGAAAAAAATACCATGAGAGGCATCTTTTCTGCTGTCCTGGCTGCTTTCCTTTGCTGCTATCACTGGAGCAAGGGACAAGATGAAGAGGCTTATGGTCCAAATGATCAAAAGGCTTTTACAGTCCTGAGACATGCTGAGCTTGGTTTATTTGAATTCTGAGCAGGTTATTGGGGGTTTGAATGGCATAGGCTTTGAAGGAGAAAAGAAACAATAGGATCATCTTTGGAGGTTAACCTAGTATTGAATAAAATTGGCCAGGCCTGTTCTTCTCCCTGGGTAGTTACCAACCCAGTTTTAGCATGGTAGTGCATGGTAGTTCATGGTAGTTCATTGAAACATTGGGAGTTTCCTAATCTAAGTGATACTGTGGACATCAGGCTGATGTGTGTGTGTGTATATATATATATACACATACATATGTATATACATATCAGGGTGATTTGACCCCAGCAAATGGGTGATCAAAGCAAAGATTTTGAAGACTGGTAAAATTTGGTGGTAAATTTCAGGGATTTTCCTTCTACCCTCTAGGAATTTCCGGGGAAAGAACTTGAGCTAATTGTCCATCCTGGAGCATTGTCCCCCACAGGACTCTTTAAGATTCTGGATCTCAATCCAAACATGTGAATACTGTTGTGAAGTTTCCACATGTATGTGGTTTATAGGACTGTGCTTTTCTTATCTGCTGATCTGTAAAACCTTTGGAGCAATTAATCCATTTTAAGATGTTTTACAGTTAACCATGGCATTGCTGAATGGGCTAGAGGTTATAAACCTGCAGTTCCTTCAACTGGTTGAATGTGATTCCTGCTGATCTGCTGGTGCTGGCTAATGCATTCTCCTGACCCCTAAATGCTTCTCATAACTGCCATAAATGGCTTTGTAAAGCAGGTCCCTGAAGTTGCTGTTATTCCCAGGAACAAAAATTCCTCAACCAGTTTCAGTTTTCTCCTTGACAAGGCAGGAGACCCTGTTGTTGTTTCTGTGCTCTTCGCCTTTTAGCATCCACTGGTTGGAGCTCCAGGGGACCATTTGTAAGATGATCGTGATGATTCCAGCTAAAGCTGCTTTCTTGCATGAAAATCTCCACCTTCCACACACTAATAATACTAACAATAATCTCCAGGAGTGCTCATATTCTGCTTATTCCCTTCAAATGCCTCTGAAATGTTTTTGAATGAGTGTTAATTGCTCAGAGGAGCCAGGCAAATTGCTGCCGTCTACTTTGCAGAATTCAGCAGATGCCTCGAAGAACCAGCACTGCTGATTCAGAGGGAATGGCCTATTTGACATCTAGGAACCTTCTCCCAGTTGGAAGTAGACCCTGCATTTTGCCTGTACAGATTTGGCAAACCACAGATACATGTTCAGTGGTGATAACTGATGATGCAGATGCTGTGTAAATCCAGTAGATTTCAGCAGCACCAAAGCATCTGTGCTAAAGCTGCATTCACTAAAAAAACGAGTTTTAGTTGAAACATTAACTTGCCTTTCAATAGCATAGAAATGAAGTGTATCATGGAAGTATTATCTGTTTATTTACTAACAGTATCCTGCCTGTAAATGCTGAAAGAACAGTTAAAAGTGCAAAACACAGTTGTTTCTTCAGACTTTTCTAGTGAGGCTTTGAATAACCAGCTCACGCTGATTTGAAGAAAGCAATTCAGTGCATGGGTATGCCTTTTGGGATTGGGCCCAGTGCTTTTGTAAACCAGCCATCTCCAGTATATTAATGAGTATTTACTTTAGGGTAAGGAAATAATACATCTGTGGCATGCTTTTTATCTCGACTGTTTTTTTTTTTCCTCTTAAAGAGCTTGATAAAGATGTAACTAATATGGCTTCAGAAGCCTGTGAGAAACCCAAGAGTGAGACTTGAAGCTCTGTTCTGGTCAGATGAATGTTACACAAATTTTGTATGCCTCTGCTGCTGCCTGTTCAAAAAGCTTCATCTTTTTTCTTTAAATAGCCAGTTCACAAGTGCTTTTCTGATTCTATTGTGGTGGCATTATATGTAACTGATAAGATGTTTATTTGTGTGATGAATATGGTGGGAAAACCTGATCTGCTAGACAAGGCACAGTTGTGTAGTTGTCTGTTTTACCTGTTAATGTATGTACTTTGGGACATGCAAAATCCAGACAGGAATGCATAGAGTGTGTGTCTGGAAGCATGGAAGCATGGTGCCCGTTGGTAAGAGGTAGGAGGCTATCACATTCAGTCATCAAGGACAGAAAAGACTGTTTTGTGTAATGGCAGTAGAAGAATGCTATTGATGACTTGTGCAATCCAAACGTATGACGTGGAGACAGCTGCAGGGCTTTTGTTGTTGTTGTTCTGCGTCCTGATTCCAGTCTCAAGTACATGCCAGCTTACTTTGGTCGTGGGAAGTATTCCTGAACGTGCATGGTCTTCATGTGACAAAAATGCCTTTTCTCAGAGGTTGGAGAGCATCTCCTTTGCTTCAGCACAGGGGGGCTGCCCAATCTGCCTTCCAACAGCAAATGTCAGGTAATGACCCCTTGGAGAAGGCTTTACTGTTTTTGCTGATGTTTTGGGGATGCAGGGTTTCTGTGGTTCCCATTATCTCCCTATAAACCCATTGGAGAAAAGGCCTTGATTTTTTTTTTTTTTTTAAAATGCATTTGCGTAAACTTTCAAAAGATCACAGTTGGCTCTGGTTATTAAGAGCTTTCAGATACTGGTTTATGCTGTGTCTGATCAGTTAACCTCAAGGACGCGACCTTTTTAACTTCTTCAAGTCATTTCAACACTCTGATAATGTCTGCTAAATTCATCAAGAACAAAATAAATAGTGTTAAGTGATTAAGGGATAATTTATTACTTCAGGAATATGTTTGAGGCATTAGAACCCTCTAGTCTGAAACCTAATAGACACCCATGAGGTTGGATTTTCACAGCTACATCCTCAAACCAGCAAATCCATTTCATGGATCCACCTCAGAATTTATCAGAATGAGAAAATTATGTACCTGAATTGGAACAAGTGTGAAAGAAAGATGGCATTCATGCACAAGTAAGAGGTTTCCAAACCAGAGCAGCAGAGGAATTCAGGTCAAGATCAGGGTATCATCATACTGTGTGTGACACAGCATTGCTGCGTGTGGTGCAATAAATGTAGTTTGACTCTTTTAACAGTAGGTGGTTGGGTATGCAGCAGTGGCAGTGGTTGGTGATTCAGAAAGATAAGTATTTGCTAGGAACAGGCTCAACTCACCTTGGGCTCTGCTGTATCAGTGCTCCAGGTGACTCAATGTTATGATGGCATCACTAGCATCCCTGCTTGGTTTTGACCTCATGGTTAAGAAAGGCTGTTAATAACAGTGAAAAGGTATGTGCCCAAAGTTGTGCCTGGTGAGGGTGGGCAGGTTTTTGCAACCAGTAAGCATGGCTTTATCAGATGTGCAGGTGAGAACCTCTATCTATCTTTAATGAACACTGACAAGTGCAACATGATCTGACCAGTTTTCTCACTGAGTTAAGCAGAATACCAGTGCTCTTTCATTTTACTAAAAATTCCATGAATGGACATGGATAAAGATGTCCAGTAGGAGACTTATAAAGGAAAAGGTTACATTAGCGAGACTTGTTCTGAACCAGGCTGCCATAAGGAACTAGTCAAACTGAGAGTTCATTTTCTGATTTATGCACTACTTAGTCAGTCAAGATATCTCTTTCTTCCTCTCCTGGTCTCTGTAGCTGTCTTTCCCTTGAATATGTGCTTTTTTCCTCTTTGGGAGTGTCAACTGAAGTATTATAGATAAAGATATTTTTGTCTTGATGAAATACACTATTAAATCTCCAGACATTTTGCAGTGTAAGTGTTTTCTGTAATTATTTGTCTCAAAGACCCACTGAGGGGTGAAGAATATAGGGAATCACTTGGAAAGGCAATTGCATGGCAAAACATTTCTTTTGCTAATCTTCATGTTTTAAAGTATCAGCACATTACCACGTGTGTAGATCCGTGGTAGATTCAGTGGACAGCCTCTTAGTACTGTTTGAACAAGGTATGAATCTCAGCTCTAATGCATTGATGTATTTTGTCCTTGCCAACAAGATAAATACAGGCAATTTTTGTTCAAATGCCACTGAGCAAATAGTGTTGTCTTGCTATAAATTGCTTTAAGGGGGAATCAATACAGTGCATCCACTTTTAATAGCCCATTTGCCAATCTTTTTTAAAATCTATATATGAAGTTTGGGCATGGATGATCATTGTTCATTTACTTCACAATGTATTGTGTATAACTAATGCTGCAATTCAAGGACACAGTGAGAAGGTCATGAGGTTTTAAAAGAAAATGACAACTGAGGGTTGCAAAGGAAAGTTTATTGGTTTACAGTGTTTCGTAATTAATCTTAATGGAGGTTTTTTCTCTGTATAAAATAGCCTTTCTTTTACTGAATTGTTAAGTAGTGGCTTTTACTTCTGAGGATCCATAGAACATCTTTTTTCTGCCCCTCTTTATAAAAGAAGTTTAGAGCAAAATGAGGCAATTTATTGACACAGTCTAGGGTGAGGTGTCTTCCTGCCCATGGCAGGAGGGTTGGAACTAGATGATATTAAGGTCCTTTCCAATCCTAACCATTATATGATTCTATGCTGCTTCCTTGTGGGTAACTGCATATTTTTCTTACTCTTCCATTTCAGCATACTGCTTTCTTACATGCATTTCCATAGCAAATACAATATATCAAAAGATTTCTCGGACTTGATTTCTTATCTTGAATTTCTTTTATCACTAGCTGCATCCAACAATTGCTCCCAGAAGGTACCCCGAGAGTGTTGTCCTTTCATTCCTATAAATTTCTGTGGACACATAAAAGTCTTGATGGACCAAAATCCTCCTATTGCTTCTTCGGGTTTGTTTTGTTTTGTTTTGTTTTAGTAGGATTCACTATTGACTTTGTTACCCAATTCAATGCAAGAATTTCTACTTAAAACTTGCTTGCCTATATAGCAAAAAGGATTTGTTTCTAACTTCAGGGCTAAGAGGGAATGCTCTGGAGGCATTTTTCTGCAGGGTGGATTGTGCTTGGCTGCTCTGAATTTACACAGGCTTGAATTTTTTGTTTCCAAAAATACAGTTTCCATCTATACTGACTAAATTTTTTCTAATATCTGGGGGGTTTTGGAATCTAATTGAAAAGGCATCTGATCTGTGTGTTTTCTATTCTAGCTTTTTTTATAAGATCTCTGTTTTCTCAGAAAAAAAACCCCAAACAATGTAATGGGATTTGTGCCTGTGTCCCAAAGCAGATGGATGCAGATATGGGAACAGCTTTCCCAAGGACGTAATACTGTGCTGTTTTGAGCACATGCCTCTGTCTCATACTCAGAAGAGAAGGGCCACTGATCTCAAGGGGTATGTGTTGGCACCTCTGCCTCTCACAAAGTATGAGGGTATGTTCCATGGTGGCCAGTTTGAAAGGGGTAAAGGTCTTTCACCTCTCCTCCTTTCTGCTTAATCCTTGCCTTGTGGCCTTGCTTGTGTTTACGAGAACTGTACTTCAGAACAGATGTGATGGTCTTGACCAATTTCGTTAGTGTGCATTAGGAACAAACAGATTTTCTTTCAACATCTGTGTTGTGCATGTGTTTTCTATTTTATTCCTCTCTTTCTTTCAAATGTTTTTATTATGAACTGGGTGATGAAAGCTTCCTTTTTTGAGCCTGTTTTCAGAGCTCAGTACCTTTCATAGAGTATCCTTGGGCAATAAATCAATTTGTGCTGTAAGATTGTAACGCCAAATTAGAGCACCAGGGAAATGTGTGGGCTTTAGTCCCAAAGTGTAGGGGAGAAATATAAATGATAACTTTTTAGGTTTAAGAAAGAGGTTATCATAAGTAAGTTGTGGACAAGACTTCCATCTAAAGGAAAAGATCATAACCTCCAAAATCCACATTAGAAGGACTAAAATGCAAATAACATCAGCACTATTCTATTCTGTACCTGAAGTCGACTGGTGTAAAAATGTATTAGATGGGTTCCTGTGAAGTCATGGGTAAATGGTTGTCTTTATATGAATAAGGAGTATGGCCATCTCATTCTGGCAGAAGCTCAGGTAGCTTTCATGGCACTCCTTAAAGCATTTGGACCTCTATGAAAAGGAAATAACAACATTATGTTGCAGAGTTGGCAAAAGGTGACTACAGATTTGCATCTCCATAATGTTCAATTTGAAGAGATGTCAAAAGCATCATCTAGTGAGACTTTTTTCTGAGATACTATATTCTTGGTCTGTGAATTTCTCACAATGTTGCAAGTGCTCCATGGTTACCATGAAAATTCATGGCAGGAATAACAATGGAAAAGTTCTCTTGCTGCTTGCAGCCATGCTAGAACTAGCCCTCACAATGTATGCTCTTTCTTTGGTGTTTAATGTTGGATTATATTTGTTTTGTTCTCTGTTCTGCTGTCAGTTCACTCTTACCCTACATATCTCTGCGGATGGGTGTTTCTTGTCATGTGGCACTCTGATGGTCTTTTGCATTGTGCCTCCGTCTACTTTTTGGAGCTATGTATTGAGATGATGCTGAATTGCCAGGTCTCATGGGAATTGTGCTATTAAACTGTGGCCCATGTTCTCCCTTCAGGGCTTGAATGAAAAAACAGATGGGGTCAATTTACACATGAATAAAAAAATCAAGACATAAATGAGCAGGAAATAACCTCTGAACTTATATTGCCTTTTGTTCATTTCCCATTCTTTTCCCTTTGCTATTGCTCCGCTGTGATGTCAAGTCTGCTTGGAGTTATTTGGGTCTGGGGCTTTATTCTTGTCTGACATGACCTCACTGTTAAGTTTGCTGACTTCTGAGTCACTGTATGTACACATACCTATATAGATCATGCCACCTTTCTTTGCAGATGAGTAGGTGAGGTGTTAGTCTTTGTAGACAGTCTTTGTAGAAGATGAGGGAAGTAGTCTGCAGGAGAAGGGAGGACTTTTATAGAACACCACCTGATATTCACTTCCATTCTCAAGCTCTTGCTGTTGTGTTCCTATCTGGGTCACTCAGCTGTCACTGCAGCGCTGCTGACCCTGGAGAGCTGAACCTCATAACCAGCACTGCCAGCTGGATTGTCAGAAAAGAAATGGAGGGGAAGAACTGATTATCAACTATATAAAAGAACAGGGAGAAATCACAGGTTGCAAAACACTTTAATTACCAACTTGTTTTTTCTGTAACAGCACTCTCTTGTTGTAATGATTTTAACTTCTGGTCTGTAGTTTGCTAGGTGCTAACATTGTCAGCATGCTAAATGGACGCTTATGTTGGAAAACAGGGATAAACCAGTCAGTTTAGGATTAACTCCATTTTTCTTTTAGTGCTTTCTGCTCAGGGAGAACCATATAGTGTCTGAAAGTATCTGGAGTTCATGCTAAAGATTTTACTGCTAAATTTAAGTAGGGATTAGATCTTTTCAGGTAACCTTGCCTTCATGACTGTTGCACTCCCAGTTCCAGAAGAGATATAGTAGATGGCATGTCATGGCATTGACAGGGAGAACTTGCTTCAAACCATCTTCCATTAACTGTGCACAAGCCCTCTGTCTCAGGTTCTCCTCCTCCAGGAGGAGCCTCACGTTCTTCTTAAGTCTTTTGGAGGCTGGAGAAGTCATATTTCTTGTGGGAGGCTGTTGTGAGGCATGACTGAAAGGGCAGGGATCAAGTCCCTTATTAAATAGTGTCCAAATCTGATGGGCAGTTCAATCTATATTCTGTAGACACCTCTCCGCAGCTTACTGTCTTTTGCTGTGATGGCTTCATGTGAGGTAAATCCCACTTTGTTGTTTCTTGCACAGCCAATTTCAAGACTTCTGTTTAAAAATAATAAAACCCAAGAAAGGCTGAATGATGTAATTCAGTACTGATTAGCTTGGTGCCTCATCAGCTGTTCTTCTGCAGCTGGCATGAAGGTGGTATAAAGGCACGGAGTCAAAATAAATGTCATACCACATGCCCCAGCTAACCCACCAGAAATGCTGTCATGTACCCACGGCTGATCTGAACCTCTCGTGTCCTCCCATGGGATGCTTGCCTTGGACAATGAAGGAGCCTGTTGCCTTAAAATCGTAGAATCACAGAATGGTTTGGGTTGCTTAAGATCATCTAGTTCTAACCCCCTGCTATGGGCAGGGACACTTTACACTAGGCCATGTCTTGTTCAAACCAAAGAGAGAGGTGGGGAGGGTACCAGCATGACCCACGGTGGTCCCAGCAGCAATTTCTCAAGAGGAAACCAGCCATTCAACATGAGGGGAAGGGTCCTGCCCCACTCCACAGCTCCCCCATCTATGGCCCCCATAGGTTTGGCACTCACCCTGTGGGATGCCACCAGTGGGTAATCCTCTATTGTACTTTGAGCCCAGTATCAGCCTTTTCATATGCAACCAATAATACACCTTTTCAGTGTTACCAACAGCTCATTTTTCTTTGTCAGACATCTGGCTTTGGCATCTCATCATCTTTAATGTATCCAGGATAGGCATGCTGTTATCCTGGAAGGCAAAAGAAGCTGCTGGAAGACTCTGCCTGGTTCCCAAGCTGTAAGCCAGTAAAATTGTGTGGCAAGTCTGTTCTTGAATGAAGGCTTAAATAGCAAGACCTGGGTGGGGTTTGCCTCTCCCTTCAGAGCTAAGCTGAATTTTCTCTGGAGCACCAAAGCAACTTTTGGTTCTTTGATCAAAGGACCAGCCAGCTCTTGACAGTCTTCATGCTTACTGTGGAAAACTAATCTGGTACTGACAGTGTTTAAAAACCATATAAAAATAACCCGAGTTAGGGTTTGTTTCAGAGACTGTTACACCCTTTTGTGATGTGAAGTATCTGGATCTGGTAAAATAAACACCACCAGTGCCAACAGCAGAGAGGGAAAAGAGGAGCCATTTGGCCCTCTGCTTCTCGGTGGTGACCCTGCCTCCTCCCCTAAGCAGATTTCTTTCAGCCATGTAGTGCACTGGTGGGTGCTGTGGCTTTCTTCTGGCCTCAGATGTGCACAGTCATATAGCTGTCATATCAGGTCAGCCCAGTGTTTTATCTGCACTAGGACTTAAAAACAAGGAGAGAAAACTCTGCAATCTGGGTGATGAATACAGAGTTGCTGTCTTCATCTGTGATTTGGGGAAGAGGAAACAGCAAGGCTTGCCTGAAAATTATTCATAATAAATGAGCAAAACTATCAAATTCTGGGGGAAATGACAATGAAAAGCAGAGTGCTTTAATCCCATGTGGTAGCCTGCTTCACCTGTATGGCACATTTAATTTTGGCTCTTTCAGGAAGCTACAGAAACTGAAGCTGCTGTTAGTTAAAGTCCAGGTGGCAACAGTCAAGTCTTGCTCAAGATAGGAATGAAATGTAAACTGAGAGTGTGTCAGTGTTTGAGTCTAGGTCCATCAGCTCCTGGTAGCTTGGACCAGCACAGGGAGGAGATGGAAGTGTGCTCAACTGCTTCAGCTGTTTGCTAAATGGTACATGTCTGTGGGTCTGCCTCAGAGCAACAAAAGTGTGAAACATCTCAGGAAGTTACTCTCCATCTGAAGATTTTTCAACCCCTGTGTTTTAGAGAACCGTTAAGCAAAAAAGCTAAAACACATAAATGGGTTTTAACCCTGTCTTTCAGTTGATGATGTATTATCCAGCTGCAGATCAGCCTAATGGTATGAAAAGATAAATGAGGAGGAAAATTATTAATAATTATTAATAATTATTAATATCTTTTCCCCTCAGCCTGTGAATTGAGGAGACTGTAGGAGATATCCACCTTGCTTGTAGTCGAAGAGCCGTATCTCCTTTTAAGGCCTCTGATTGTGCATGAAGTGCTTTAATGAATGGTGGGAGTTTTCTACTGGAAAAGACAAAAAAATAAATTAAGGTAATTTGTACAGTTGAAAAGTAATGTATTTTTCTGCTTTACTTCAGGAAAGTTCATACCAAGCGTTCAGTCTTCATTTAACTGATGATTTCCCTACAGACTGCCTTTTTGTGCTCAACTGATGTTAATCCAGCTGAAACCTAAGCAGGCCTTAATTCTCACACTCAGCACTGCAGAAAATGCACCTCTATTTGTCTGCTTATTAATTGTGTCCTGGTGCAGTGTCTGTACCATTTTCTGAGGAATACCTATAACTGTGCTTAGGAGCAAGTTACCAAGTTCACTACTGGGCTGTGGCTGTTGTAGTGGAGCTGGTTCAGTATCAAGGAGGAGCCTTTCCAGCATCCCAGAAAAATTCTCTATGTCTTACTGATCATTTAAAGATGTCTCCCTTTTCCTGTGTTTAGGATGCTAATCACATTTAAAATAAACTAGGAAATTAATAGAAATATTTACAGTGCTGCTGAAATAATTCGTGGTGTTAACGCAAAAAATAAACATTCCCAAGACAGGATTGGATATTTAAAAAGAAATAGCCAGAATATTCTTTTTGTCCCCTCTCCCAACCTGTCACTTATGCTTGTCTCTCCCAAATGCTTGCAGACTCCTTGCATGTTTATTTAGATTAAGTAAAACATACAGCTTTCTATCTTTTTCACATTGGGCCAGTGAACATAACTGGTTTAATCTGTAAAGCACAAATGAAAAATATAAATATTTGAATAACTGAGCAGCTGCTGCATTTTTACTTCTTTTACTGTGTGTGCTATTCTTGAAGGGGTTGGGAAGGGAAATTGCACTGGAGGGGAGGAGGAAGGAGAGACGGTATGTAAAGAGAGATTGAGAAAATGCATTAAAATGACACATCTTGAGAGAATCTGTTTGAAGAGTGGAGATTTACAAAGTTTTGTCCTGCTCCATGGCAACTTGGGTACACAGATCAAACATGTCATAGGAGTAACACTGGCAGGTAAGCTTTGTGCCAAAAAATGGGAGAGGGGGCGGGTGAAGCTTGGAAGGCCTGCTTGACTTCTGCTTGGTGAACATCAGTGCAAGCCTGGAGGAGCTGGTAAGAGAGGATCTGATGCCCATCACAGGCTGCCATTAGAGCTGGAGATTCCACTTCATTTTTAGAAGAGCATTCAGTTACTGATTCTTTGGGTATTTTTTTTTTTTTCTCCAAAACCTTGCTTTACAAGTTCTGCATCACTGGATTAAGGAGAAATATGTGTTTATTTGCTTTGCTTTACAGATAGGACTTGCTCCTCACTCTCCCATGGTCTGCCGTGTATGACCAGAAAACACTGTACCATGCTGACTTGCTGGTATTTTCCAACATGTCTTAAGATTTGCTTTTCAGTTTTGGGGACTTCTTTTCATTTATTTTTGCTTACATGTCATGACTTGATTATGCTGTCATAGCGCTGAATACCTCAGCCATTGACATTCTGTTATGTCAGAAACTAAAACTGAAGTGGTCATGTAGATTTGGTGCTTGAAGACCTTTTGAACAACACTAGGAGTCTTAGGTCATTTCTAAGGTATCTTGATTGATAGAGCCTCCCGTGAATGGAAATTACAGTGCAAGATCCTACTGAGACACCACAGATTTCTCATGGCAGTGTAGCGGAGTCTCAGCTCAGCTTAATTCTTGAGCTTGTACCACTCAATATATGCCATTATCGGAGCTCAGTGGGTCTATCTCAATTGACAGATTAATGACAAATTGTCTGGTTTGGTTCAATTTCATAGCTGAGTTTAGGAATTAAAAAAGAATGAGAAATGAGCTGGCTTCTTAAAATAGTCTTTATGAAGCTTAATGTTCCCTGCAGCTAGAGAATGTACATGAACTGAAATGGGAAAGCATGCCTCTTCATTACATTATTGTAGTTAGTGGATTATTGTAGCTGAAGCAAGATTTGATGCATGAAATTCTGCCTGTGTAAAGCTGGGTCTCCACTATCTGCAAGTGAGGCAGTCAGGAGGTGAGCTCCTGTTACACTTATTTCTGTGGTGGGTTAGGGACCTCTTAAAAAGTTACTGTATAAGGGAGATAATGAAGTACAGCCATGAAGATCCCTTTCCTGGTCAAACTGTGGAAGTGCTTGTAAGGAAAGTATTCTTTATACTATTCCATCACAGGGCATAGTCTTAGGTCAAGTGAAAGAACTGTGTTTAGTTTCAGAGTTAACTTCTCAGAGTGAATATTAGAAGCATATTCCCCTCTCTGCTGCTCTTTCTCTGGCCCATCGCATGTTGCTCAGATTGATGTAGTTTGATGTGACCCAATAGCTAGGTCTGTCCCATTTTATGTGACAGTTTGGTTTCTGATGGGAGATGGCTCTCTGTATTGTATCAGAGCTCCAGTGGACTGGCAGTGAAGCAAATTATAAACAGGAGCATGAGTTTTCCCTGTACCATTCAAAAAGGAAGGGAGAGGAGAACAATATGGGAAAATTATACGACAAGGGGAAGATCTCCTCCTGTTAACTTCTGATGATACTGCTGAAAAATGGATGCTTTCAACTGTATTCTTCTCCTTATTTTTCTTGCTGTGTTTGTGTGCATTTCTGTCCTTTACCAGAATGTGTTTGAAAATGATAGCTGGTTATGAACTCCTCTCAAAGCTTTTCATTAAGTGCCATCAGTACCTGTCCCTAGCTAAATTCTAAGCTGAAGAATACTTGAATCAGCATTACTGCCCTAACAGAAAGCAGAGGAGTAGCAGGGTGGGCACCATGAGGATGTCACAATTATTTTACCAACCTCCCCAGCCCCTTCATCTGTGCTAGCACTAGGAGAGAGAATGTCCACTCAGAGAGGGCCAGTTCAAGTGGAAATTGTCTTCATTTGTTTGGGTTTTTTGTGTGTGTGTGTTTCTTTCCTTTCCTATTGAAACCACTGTTAATCCAAACAAATGATAAGAAAGCAAAAGATGGTCCCATCTTTCTCTGGGATAACTGAAGTTTCTGGTTTGTGAGAAACATAAATATTGTCAACTCCAGAAACTAAGGCAGTGAACAGTAAACAGGTGGTGGATGTTAAATAAAGAGGCTGAGAGGGCAGCCTGTGGTTAAAGAAGGATGGGGTGGGTCTAGGACACTTCTGCCAGGTTATGAAAGTGGGCTATTGTTGTTTAGTCTATGCTGTATCCAGAGGCTGGATCATTCTTGTGTGACAGACCAGCTGCTCAGCATCTTCAAGTAGCAAATTTAGCAATGTAGATTAGAATGTTAAGTTTTTTATAAGAACAGTGCCTTGTTTATGTAAGCTTTTGTACTCTTTTTCATACACTTTGAACAAAGTTCTGTTGCGCAGTGGATCAGCAGGGAGTTCACTGCTGCTTTCCCAGCAGGCTCACTTCTCATGAATGAGCAGCATCATTGTTTCATAGTTATACTGCACTTCTGAGCAGTTGGCTTTTAGCTGAATGAACCTAAGAGGAGGCAAGAAAGCATCAGAGATTGATTTCAAAAATTGATTCCAAAACAAGCCACTTGCCTTACTATGTGGTTCATCGGAAAACTTTGCCTTTCTCTTCAAGACTTTTTCAACAGTTTATCCATCCAAGAAATTAAACCAATTCTTTTGTCATTTTGTCTTTTTGTGTTTCTCTATGACACATCTTGAGCTTTGGTTAGTTTCCCCTGGATTTATGATGGTTTGAGTATTCTAAATGGTAGGGACATTTCAAAAGAGTGGGTGATTTGATCCCCTTTATTTACTACTTGACCAGGGAGGACACCTTCAGTGTTGACTCTATCCTGCTGTGTGGATGGGGAACTGCCTAACACCTCCTTGCAGCTGGAGAGGTATTGGGGCTGCTTCAGGGATGGGGGCAAAACCAATAGTCCTGTTAATTGTCACTGTAAGAATCAATTATTATGCCAGCTTCTTGCTGTTCTTGACAATGAACATCTTGGGAGACAGCCCACATGAGGTCATCAACACAAAACCCCCTCTGAGGTGATCCCAGCTGGTGGTTCCACTGGAGCCCAATGAAATTGCAGCTGGGGTGGCTCATCCCCACAGATGAAAACTCAAGGGTGACTCAGGTTTGGGGAGGAAAGTGAGAGGCGTGGAGCTGATTGACTCAGTGGGATGGTTAGTATCAGTGTAGTGGACAGATATCTATCGTCTCTTCCATGGGCTGGTATAACTGAGTTGGGAACATTGGAGGGTGATGGAGGCAAGTGTGATCCATTGTTGCTTGTGTCCTTCATAGGAATTGTAGTTGTTGCTAAATGCAGTTCATGGGACTGTGGTTATAGATTAGCTTTGAATTTCTGTCAGTGCTCTGCACCCTATATTGTTGTCTTGCATTGTAATGTGTTACCAGAGTTTATTCTTCCTGCATGTCCTCCAGTGAATGCTGGAAAGTTTCAAGCTTTTCATACAAGTACTTGCAGCAAAAGGGCAGCAAGCAAATACATTTGCATGTGTATTTAAATACGTTTTCTGGAGCATGTTTTTTGAGGGTAAACTTTGTTTATTAGTTAGTAGTGGTCAAAAAGAAGATCCTGTATGTACTTGCAAACCCTTTTTCCCCATTGTCAGCACTGACAACAGATGACACTTGACATTTTCTTTAAAGCCCAGTGTCTGGGAAGCAAGTGATTAAATGACAAAGGGCTTTTAAAAAAGCCTCACAAAGCCAAACAAGCCCACCCAAAATGCAGGGTTTAGTCTTCCTGCTTGCAGAGAATGTTTTGAAATCAGACATCATCAGTACTTCCTAGCGCTTCAAATGTAAATAAATACAGCTATCTCCACATTTATTATCATACATTTATTTTCATAAAACCCATTTCTGGACGTCCCTTTAGTTGATGACTTCTGAAAAGGTTTAGGTAATTGTAGCAGTCTGTGCGAAGATGTAGAAGTTTTCTTCTGATTAGGCCTGACGTGTTAATAATACGTGTATGTATCATTCCAAAATGTTTCTTAATCCATATAAGAGCTTAAGGTTTTTTCTTAATAGGTATGAAATTCTCCCATTTGAAACTAGGTTTATTTAATTATAGTTGGATTAAGCACAGGAGTGTGTATTGTGGGGCAGCCTTGAAGGCAAGATTTTTCTCATGCTTGGTGGTGGTTATCAAGCAGGATGATGAACCAAGCCCACTCTCCAGAACTGGTTATTTCAACACTGAAAAGTGTGCAAGCTCCCCTGTAGACTCACTTTTGTGTTGTATTGCCTGGTTCTCAGTTTCTCCCAGATTGCTGGTGGCTTGATGTTGCTATCAGCTCTGATATAAACCCTGATACCCTGTTACGCTCAGAAGGAGGTAAGTGCACTGAGGCTGAGGTGGGTAGGAATGGGATTGTGAGCAAGGGATGTCCAAGCTGATGTTTGACTCATTTTATTCCCCCTATTTTTTGGCCAGCTCCAGTGCTCCATAGATGAGAGCAGGGACTGGCAGCCATTCAGGGATAATGTGCCAGACTGTATTTTCCTTTCCCAAATTAAGCATGCTGGTAGCGTGTCTGTGAGAGGTAGCAGCTCCTGGCTTTCAAGCTCTTGCTGAGTTTGGAAATCACTGGACACCAGGAGCTATTGTGTGCCAGGCAAAACTGGCCTTCGTACTGCAGCATGCCAGCTTGGTTTAGAGCATCCTGGAAATGGAGAGCCCTGTGTGAAGGCTCGTTTTTAAGATGTTTTTACCTTGCCTGTGCTCATACTTTTCCTCCTCCGTTCCCTGTGAGCTTTTAAATAATTTCTGTATTCGCTCATTTAATGGTGGCAGACATTTTTCTGTCCAGTTTTTTGCCTCTGAGAGGAGGGTGCAGACATGATGTTATCTGTCTGTCAACCCACCCAACTGGCTAGTCAATGAGCAAGAGCCAGTGTCTGCTAGGTCTGGGAGCAGGCTGGCTTGCTCTCTTCAGGATGCTGAAGAGGTACTTTACTCACAGCCATTTCCAATTCCAGGTCCTGGGTCTTTCCAGTTCTGATGCTGCTATAGTTTCCATCCTTTTTAAAACCTGTGGTCTCAAAAAAAGCAATTTGAAGCCAAGGTAGAAGCTTCAGAAGTATTCTGCAGACTGTGCAGGCTCCATCTAGCTGTCCTTTTCCCTCCATCCCTGTGGGGTGATACTTGCAGGCTGTGATGCACAGATCCTTGCTGAACCTGGGGTAGCAGCTCGGCAACTGGTGCAGCTGCTCCTTGGGATTCCCGGGTGCTTACAGATAAACAGTGGTGCTTGTATCTTAATCCCAGTCATCACCCCAAACCTTCCATTACTTTGGCTTTGACCTGTGCCCCTTCACTACTTCTGTCCATGTTAAACCCGTGACAATTGGAAGCCACTTGGTGAATGCTGATGCTCCCCTGTTACAATAGAGAGCACATGTTTGGATTTACATTGCTGTGCTGCTTGTGATACACAGGCCAGTTGCTGAATGCTGTGCCAGGCTGGTGAAACACGTTTCAGGTTCTGCTGCCTTGCCAGTTGTATTTAGCTGAAAATCCTTCTGTGTTTTTCTTTGCCTTTTGCTTTCAATTTACCGCTGCCATGGTATTAGTTTGTTTATTGATCTGCAGCTGGTTTCCTTTTATTCAAATTGGGTGTATAAATGAAAAGTGGTATTAAGTGTAATAGTGAGATCACATGAATTCTCCCAGCATGGGAGCTCCCTGGCCACTTTTCAGGTTAACAAAGCAAAGTTGCTAAGTCCGGTTGCTATTTTTGTAAGGATTCCTCCATCCGTTCCCATGTTCTGTCCTGCAGCCCTCTGAAGTTTGTCTAAGCAGAAGCTACCTCTGATGTTCTGGGTTATCTTTTTCCACTCAGACTTGGTCAGTCTATCCCATAACCATCCACAAATAAACACAGGAATCAAATTCTGCTCAATTTACAAGTAGGTCAACCTCATTGATTTCAGTGGGGCTGCAGCAGACATGAGTCAGCAGAATATTTGCTCCGTGTTTTGCTAAGTTGTTGGCAGAAGGCAGATTTGTATAAGCTCACCAGAGCAGAGATTGTCCTTACATGAGAAAACTAACACTTAGTCCAGAGATCCCTAATTCAGGTTTCTCAGAGGTGCTGCAGTAACAAATACACTAGCCCCAGTTACCGGCACTTAAAAGGACAACCTCATCCCTATTCCCTCACCCAGATGTAAGAGGGAGGTATATTTAGAATAAAGCCATTCCCCCCCCACCACCACCACATGCAAACAAAGCTCTTCAGTTGTGGAAATACTTGAGGCAACATGTGCAGCTGATTCCCACTGGGTTTGGTGACTGAGGAGAAGCAAGCACGGTGGGAACAGCTTGGAAGGAAATCTTAAAAGACTGCTCAGGACAGTAGAATCTTTGCAGTGGGAGCCCTACTGCAAACTGTGGCTTTTATAAAACCATTTGGACACTTGTGATCTGAAGGAGAGAGAATCAGCAGGTAGAAAGTTAAAAAATACCAAAGACTTCCCTTACTTTTCATTCCCCCATGTGCCCTAGTTTCCACACTATCCTCCTTTGACTAAGTCCCCCAAAAATGAACAGGCCATGGAAATTCACAAGGTAAAATTCACAGGACTTCAGGTCTTCAGCCTCAGAAATTCCCTCTGTGAGCTTGATAGCTGCTAAATATGTTTAGGGAGCCCATAGCAGTGATGCGGACTCTGAACCAGCCCTTTCTCTTCCCCAAGACATCCTTTTAGGCAAGGGTGGCACAACTGTTGGAGGTGCCTATGATTGCCCTCCAGCAAACAGGCTCCAAGTGTTTGCACTGTCACCTCTTAAACAACTTGGGCAGTACAAATGTGTTTGTACAAGCCAGACGTATTCCAGTGAGCAGAGGCTAAATCACCAAAAGCTGGTTGATTTCTTCCTATACATCTTCCCAAAACATAAGTTGCAAGTAGTCCTTCATTATCTTCTGTCCTTTTTATACCTGTCCTGGAAGAACTATGCACAAAAGGGTAGCATCCAGGTAGATGCATTGTATACCTGCTACCATTGTGTTGGCAGCCCTCCAGATCTGTCTTTATTCTGTGGTTTTCTTCAAGGCGAGCACTCCCTGGTATTACGTGTAGTATTTCTTTGTGTGAGGAGCTGAGTGTGCCAGAGGAGATTAGGTTGTGGTCTTTCAGAAGTATCCTCATGGGCTTCAGCTCCCCTGCCCTGAAACTGTGAAAGGTACTTTAGCATTGGAATCTGCTCCCTCCAGCACAGTTCAGCTTCAAGTAATAGCACTGGGTTAAACTCCCGGCAAATGAACCCGCTGTCAAAAGCAGCTTTTGGCAGCTGAAAAGATCATTAAAGGAAGTGTATGTGGCTTTCAAATACCAATGTTCTCAATACTGCTGCGTAGCCTCTCTTCAAAAGGCTGTAAGCTTATTACATGCTAATCCCAATTAAATTCAAAATATCCCTGGGTATTTACTGCTGTTACCCTCTCTTTTTCATTCTTAATTGCCTTGTAGCTGAATAACTTTGTATCCACATTGGATTATTCATGAATAGCATATTGAGTTGTACTCTTTTTCATTTCGCAACAGGGATCTGCTGTTATAGGATTGGCGTAGTCTGAGCAAGAAACTAATCTATGCTTTTCAAGTCATTAATCTTGTAATGAACCAAATAATAAGAGTTATATGGGTATTTTTTTTCTATAGGTATGTAGTTTCCTGGTGAGATGTACAGCTTGTAGAATAAAAACCTGGTGAAAGAGCTATGACCGATCAATGTTGATTCTGGAGATTATTTGAACATCTGCTTATGTACATTATATACTTACATAGGCTGGTGCTTTGGGAGGAAAACAGTGAGACTGTGTAAACCAAACCCAAGTCCTTTGGCTGCAAGAACACTAATGTTTGGTGCAGAGTCAGAAGTGAGGGGTGGGAACCCACCTATTTTTGCTTGTCATGTTGAACATCTAGACCTCAAATTCATCTCTGTGCCACATTACCACTGGCTGTTGAGCCTCTGCATAATGAATGGTGGCTACTCTTGGGATGGGCTTGGCACTGCTCACTGTGCCAGCACCTGCTGTGCAGAGGCAGAGGAGAGGTCCTCCTGGGGTAGCTAGCTGGAGTAGCTTCTGCTGCATCCCTTACTTGCAGTTTTATGGAGATAAAGCAAATGTCAGTTTCTGCAGGTATTGCAGTCTGTCAGGTGCTACACAGGTGTTTCTCTGTCTTCATTTTTGTTTTTAAAGCTTATTCATATGTTCTTTTAAATTTTAAGGAAATGTTTTAAAGTCTGGTTTATCATCTTTTTATCCTATGCAATGAGGAGGAGATGTGAGTATTGCCAGTATTGAACTGTGGGTGTTCATAGGGACATGTCTCCCAGCAACTTTAATGTGTGGCACACATTGGATAAGGAGAATTAAGCATGTACACAAGTGGGGCTCAGGCATTGCAGAACAGAAGGAGCTGCTCTTGAGGTTACGAATATTAAAACTGATCAGCTTTGCTTTTCGTTTATGGGTAAGAATAACCTTTCCTCATAAATGAGATGGAAATTGAAACTGCAAGAATCTTGTGGGTCATTTTGGGGGGATTTTATAGGAGAAGGATGGTTTCGTTTATTCTTGACTTTTGAGTCCTCAGAGAGGTGGGGTCTTAGATGCAGCAAAGCCTGCAGAATGGGTCTGCTTTCTGGCCCAGGCACCTTCCCATACTGTCATAGGATTTACTTGAGCATGTGTGAAGTGGCTGCTGGTGGGTAGTGCTATGGAGAGGTTCTTGAGACAGGTTTGGCTCCTTTCCTCTTTGGCTTGAGGGGCAGGGGGATGTTCCTGTTCTGCTCCAAAGCAAATGCAGTGCAATTAAAAGGGTAAGGCCGTGTATGCTGGCTGACATTGTTGAGTGTAGCCATGTATATGGGGTACTCTAGCTGCCACATTCTTAGGGATTAGGGTTCCTTGGTAAAAGATGGAGTGACCATGTGATTCAAAGCTGCTTTAGCTGAAACTGAGGGTTGGAAGAAAGATTTGCAAGGTACACCAATGATGAATAGATGTAAAATCAAATGTTCAAGTCAGTGCTTTATTTGGATCCTGTTGACTTGTTTTTTTTTTTCCCTGAATGCTTAGCACTTCATCTAGATTTTTCCTCTTTCCTTCATCTCCATTAGCGCAGTCCCTTTCTGAAATGTTGCTTTTCTTTTTAAAAGCACTTTGAATTGAATGAAAGTTGTTTTCTCGTTTCCCTTTTGCCAACCATGACTATGTTCTCCTATCTGACTGGAAGGAACCTTTGCTTCCTACCCAGGCCGACCCTTGGTAACCCTGCTACAGCTGCTCACATGAAAAGCCTGAGATTCTCAATATAAGCTGAAAGGCACATGCAGGAAAACTTACTTTGTCTTCCTTTTAGTTTGCTGACTGACAAAATCCCTCTGGGGAACTGGAAGGGTTCCCATTTGATTTACTTATGGTGGTCTAATGAATTGCAAAAGTTAAAGAGGAGGAAGAGTTCTTTAAATGAATCTCAACTCTTGATTTTTTTAAGTTGAGGGGTGGCTTCTGTAGCCTAAGCAGGAAGAGAGGATATTCTGCAGGGAAATGTAGGAAGGCATATCAGTGAGTAATTTCTCTATTAAGCTTTCACCAAAAGTAATCAGAAGCACCCAGGGAAGAGCATCTTATATAGAACAGAGCCTTAGTTAAATAACCTCTGTTGCTTTATTTAAAACATTTGGAAGTACAGTGTGTGTGAAGTTGACGTAGACAGTAAAGTAAAAGATACATGCAGTGAATGAAATGCCAGTATAAGTTGTTGTATACATGTATTGAAGAAACTGCTCCCAAAACTGTTTTCCTCATCCACAAAGGTGCCTTAGGGAATACGTGCTCTGCCCCTCTATCTTAGCCACCTACTGTCATTTCTCATCTCCCTGTGGCTGTACATCTGTTCGTAGGGCTGTGCTGGAAAACACATCTGTGGTCATTTGCTCAGAGCAGTTAACTTGTATGTAAAAAGAGAATAATGAGAATAATAAGTTTTTCTGTTGGGACACTGGGGAGGGGCTAGAGGATAGCCCCGTGCATTTTGTTACCTGCTGGGAAAAGTTACTGTAGAATTACAGCTAAAGTTGAAAATCCTGTCATGTCATGGGTGACACGTGGAGCGTTAAATCTCATTGGCTGCCCCCAAAATAAGCAAGAATTGAAAGCCTTGGTTCCCTTGCTGAATCTGACAATGAGATGATAGGGTATGTGCTGGAATTGGGGGAATTTTTGCTGGTGGTAGCCACATTTTGGTTCTCTGGGAGCTCAAGGACAGCTCCTTTCTGCACATTTCTTGCTCCCCTATTCGTCTCATGTATACAAATACAGGCATGTAACCTGAGCTGCCCTTCTTTCCACATGGGAAGAGTACCAAGCTGAGCATACCAACAAAACAAGGACAAACAGATGAAATATAGATGTGGTTTGGGGGGTTGTTTTTTTGCACTTTCTTCATTGTAGCTGCTGCATATATTGGTGCTGAATGGAAGGATTTAAATGTCCCAGTATCCTGTGACCTACTTAGAGAACTGGAGTAGCTTATGGTTGTAGTTCATTAGAGAAAGGGATTTTAATATCTAGAAGAGCGTGATGACTAATACAGTGGAATTTATATAATAGCAGCTGTATATTAGCCGTACATCACTCTTGTCTGTATTTCTGTGAAAGCATGTAGTATGTCCTGCTCTCCCAATTGTGAGTACCCCTTGACAGCACCTAGTGATTATCCAGTATCTTCTGCTTTCTGAGGAGATACAGGTCTACATAAGCATCAATACACCTATTTAAAAACAGTTGCAGCTTAAGTGGCTGTTCTTAAAGTACGCTGTTTGCCCTCGATAGTATCATGATTACAGTGGTATCTGTAGCAGTTCAGGTAAAGAGCATTGAATATAGCTAGATGATATGACAGTAAATTAATTAAAGGCAAACTGCACAGTTTGCAGAAGGGCTGTCTATATATACATTGCATTTCTGGCAGAGCTTGCCATGAGCTCTGTGGGTCTGCTATGCTGTGCAGGCTGCCAGCTAATGCCCTCTCTTGCTGAGACCATGTTAGGTCCAAATTTTCTTCTGTATTTACTTTGCTTCATTGCTAGCAACAATTTCAGCAGTACTGAAAAAAGAAAGTGCTTAGAGAGGGGTTTCTTACAACAAAGCCAAGTAATCCCTCTTAGGCTTTGAATATTATGAGTTTAGCCCTTGTGCCACTTGTCCACATTGCACCCTTGGTGGGATTGTTTTGATGCAAATACTTTGAGAGTTAATTTTGGTATCCTTGTTGCATTTTTATTTAAAACTAATAAAAAAAAGCCTCTTCTACACACCGGCATAGCCTCATCTTTGATCTTTGTCATAGTTGGGAAGTGTAAGGGGGAAGGAAACAGAGTATTCATGAGAATGATGTGTGATTTCCTTGCATGTATTATTTGATATTATTCATGTCTCTGGTATGAAGGAATGCTGGTTTAGGTTGTAGCAGCTTTCTGTTTTGCAGCAATACCTTGTGTATGCCAAAACTTGCTTTTGTTGCAGAGCATTTCAGCTCCACTGTTCCCACTTTCCTTCCCCCTCCTTCAGAAGAGGCAAAGGTCAAACAGAATCACCCTTCCCCTTCACTCGGATTAAAGTCCCTTGGCCTATTAGTTCACAAGGACTCCTTCCAAATCCTTAAAAGGGTTATTGGCAGAGCCTCAGCTGGTGCAAATCAGCCCAGTACCGTTGCTTCTTGGTGGCCAGCTGCCAGGAACGGCTGGCCAAAGAGCCCAGATGGTTTCTCTCTACCTCATTCCACCTTACTGTTGGGTCTGAAATAGGGTTTAATTTGCAAAGAGAAAACTCCTGGAAGAAGAGGGGTCCTAGGAATGGGTCTGTTCCACACTGTGTGTAGCTCATGGTCTTTTTTTAAGGAGAACTAGGCTGGATTTATTGCTGCAGTGAAAGCTAGGTGAGGCAGCAGCAAGCAACAGCAACTAAGCTGGCAGGTTTCTGGTTCTCTGGCCGTATGTGGGGTACCAAGCATTTTGCTGATAACTGTTAGACACATTGAAAAGGGGGAGGGAAAATATAAAGAACAAAGAAAAAAATCTTCTTGCCCTGGGTTTAGATACATCAAGAGACTGATTCATACATGTGTCCAAATTGGGCTGGGGTTACTGGCTGCCTTTGATGCTGTGCTATCCCTGTCCTAGGGGTGTCAGAGGTGTCAAGCGCTGCGTTTCCAGTCCCTATTGTGTGATACCCGTAAGTCAGCAGGCTACAGCCAGGCACCAGTTAGCCTGGCTGGCTCTGGTACAAGGCAGAATCACAGAGAGGAAAGGCAAAGAGACCGCTGGGGCTTTAGGATAATAAACCATCCTAGCGAAGCCTTCCAGAGGATGGTGAGTGAGAGTCCGCTGTGGCTGTCTTTCCCACAGGAAAGGAGAAGGGAGGATACTAACCACCTTCGAGGAATGTGTTTAACAGATCGCAGGAGCCCTTGTTGCTGACAACTGCAAATGCAGTCTGGAATCAATACAGCCCCAGAGTTTGGAGTTGCATGACAAATTGCTTGTGAATGAAAATCTCTCCTAGATAAAGTGATACATTTTCAAGTACACACTAGGCTTAGGAAGAAAAATAGTGGTGAACAAAATCCCCCTCTGCTGCTTTGATAGCCTCATCCTGTTCCCAGCAAATTACAACCTGACCAGTGTTATGAAAGCATTGACTGAAAGTCTGGCTGTTGTCTGCTATCATCTTAACAGACCCAAGTTTTAGGGCTGTTTGGAGCTGAAGGTGCTATGAGGCTCTACCAGTATCCGGTGCCTGCTGCATAGATGCCAAAAACAGGCTGGAAGGTCCGGTTTGTTACGAAATTTTGCATTATTCATAAATAAAAGTGAACCAAGCATGCAGAGTGAAATGTTACTTTTGTTACTGCAGCTCAATAGCCAGTCTTTCTGGATTTTCTTGTGAATGTGCTCATTCTGTACCATGATACAGTTCTGCTTCACAAAGTCTTCTCTTGCCATTTATGTTCATGGTCTTCCTGGCATTATTTGCTTCCAGGCTGTTTAGAGAAGACCTCTGTGACTGTGTGTCATAGTATAGCATGTTTTCAATTTACTCTATCCCTAAACATTGACTGCAAGCAGCAGCAGAACAGCTGAAGGAAAAACTCATAACTGTCTCCCGTGTTTGCAGAGCTTCCTCCTCCCATTTTGTATGTATAAAAACTAACAATGGGATGAGGGATTGGAAATATCACAGTGACACTGAACTCCTTTAACTGACTCATTGACTTGGAGTTTCCATGCCACTCAACATAAACAGTGGAAGTAGAGATTTGCTTGCCCTGAAGTTCCACCATGCTGCATAGTGGGGAAATCCCACTAAGTGCAGGGATTTTTCCTTTGGGGAGTCAAAAGTCTACGGAGCTGTGACTACCTTCCAGTGCCACAGAAAGAGCTCCAGATAAGGGATGCTGAGGAAAGTAAAATGCATCAGTCAAGCAGTGTGGGTCCACACTTCAGTCAATGTGACAAGTTTTGGATACCAGTTTTAGTTTAAAAGTAGCAGGCAGTCAATTTTGCAAAGTCCAGGCTCAAACAGGACTGGGATATTATTCTTTGAACCAAGTATCAAAATCTTTAGCCAAAGAACATTTCTAAATGCTTCCATAAGGACTTTCCTAGCAAGAGTAAAAGCTGAATGGGGACCCATATTTTGTTACTGCAAGTTTTACATTGACATAAGCTACTGGAAAACTTTATAGTGGAGATGAATATATGGTTGGGGATATAGGAATTAAGTAGGGACCCATATTTTAAAACAATAACCTTTAGTCCTGAAGCACAAACCATCACTGCATTTGAATTCAGTGTGTTAGAGCTCAAGAGCGCTATATGGGAAAAAACATTTACAATCTACGCTTTGCCTGAGGACAGGTTTTGACCTTTGTATTGATGGGAGGAATTTTTTGTTCTGAGCTTCATTTCAGGGTTACTGGTTGACATTCAGATGGCATCCATAGCACATGCAGGTGACTGATGCCCGTGTGTTTAATAGCAAATATGTGTAGCATCCCACCTGCATCACCAGGAACTCATCTGTAACAGGGGGTAATTTAAATATCTGTTCTGATCTCTAATAGTAAGTGCTCAGCAGCTCATGTACCATGATGTGTAGCAAAGATGATAAATTGCATTAGCAAAAAAACCCCTTCATGGATTTTGAAAATAATTTCTGCTTCCAAAAAGCCTCCAAAGTCTCACATACAAAGGATTTAAGTCATAGCTGCTTCATTTCTCCACCTAAAACTGTTCCCAGGGATGGTAGTGCCTGTTCATTTGCCTCTGTCTTTATTCTGTCTGTGCTTTGCGAAGCAGTGTCTTTTCCCAGGTACTTTCAGACAGGTTTGATAATACAAGTAATGGTCATGCAATACCTGGCTAGCATTTGATGTAGGTTGCGAACTGTGGTATAAATCCCTTCCAAAGAAGACTGTAAAAAAAAAAAAAGACTGAAAAATTCTGCTCCCATTCGCTTTCTTCAAAGAGTTGGTAGATTTGTTTAAGTGTTCTTATAAGTTAAAATGTAGAAGTTTGAAGAAATTACTAGTAATTAAAAATCTCTATGTTAGCACACAGGATAATATGACTCCAAAATCAGGCCATCCTAAAAGTCAGGACAGACAAAGCAGCCGTGGTGAAGTCTAATGGAGGAGAAAGTGAAGCCATACGTTTCAGCTGACAAAACCTTTCCTGATGTTACCTGCTAAAAGCATCCTCATTCTCTGACAGTGCTTAACCTTGTGCTAATAAGTGCCACCCCCTCACTTATACCTGCCACATTGTGTAACTTTGGAGAGTTTAAAAATAGCCTGCGATTAAAATGGTTTGGGTTTTTTCTTTTTGGTGGGGGAGCCAGACCTGTTGATCCAGTTTACAGAGCATGGCTGCTCAAACAGTTGTGCTGGTGCAGTGGAGGGGGTGGCAGCCAGCCAGCCTTGTGGGGACAGGCAGGGATGGAGGAGCAGCAGGACAGCAGTGAACCAGAACAAATGCCTGGTGAAGAATTCGCCTGGAAAGCCATAGCCATAGCTCATTCTCATTTTCTGCCTCTGTTCCTTCTCCACAGTGGTTCTTGGGTCTCTTAGGAAGACTTCTCACCATCCCTTCTGGGACTGCATGTCTGAGCATCTCTCTCTTTCTAGACTCTGCGTGCTGATTTTGGGGTGATATCCTTTCAAAGCCTCCCCAGACCACTTACCTACAGAGTATCTGAGGAGAGCTGTTTACAGGAAGCACCATACCCATTTTCATACAAATTAGCCATCAGTCTGGGACTTGTGATGAATCTCAAACAGGCTTCTCTTTGTCCTGTTGGATGGGTTTGAAAAGAAAATTTATGGTTTTTGAAGTTAGTGCAATGAATTAGGAGCCACTTGTCCAGTTTCTGGTGCATAATATTGTCATATTGCAAATGTTTATGCTGGAGTCAAGAAGCACTGGTAGGCAATGGCTTTGGCAATGTGCACATCCTTCCCAGGCACTCTTTCTTCTCTAAGTGTGTGTATCCTGATGAATGAAAACCCACTTTCTGCTTTCCCTTTCCTGAGCCCCCTCGTTTGTAGTTCAAACGCCCCCAAAGCATATTGAATTAGCATTGAATTTCTGGTATGCAAGCAGAAAGTTCTGAACAAAATACAACCCTACTGTAGGTAGCTGCTGCTCACTTTCTTGCATGTGTTGACGGAGTGTGGGAAAACAGGTGGACCAAACTTTACCAAATGCAATTTGAAAAGCATGTAAGCATGTAGGAACGAGTGACATTGGCAGATATTTGTACTTTAAACACTGGAGTTGTAGTTAAATAAGACTACTTTTAAACATGCCAAGGTTTTTTTTCCATAATACCACTAATTGCTAGAACACACTTAAAAGGTGTTTAACTCGCTCCAGCCACTTCATAATGGCATCTTTCCTACTACAAAAACCAGAGGGAATGAGACTGACTTGCCCACACAAGCTCTTTTAATTTACTAGTCTTTAGTTTGGGTGTGTTTTGTGTCACGATCTCATCAGTCTTTCTCATGGCTGGCAGTCTGTGTGCCCCATTGCAGTCATGCACCACCACCATGCTGATCAGGCTTTGCGTGGGTCTCTAAGCAATTTGTTAACTTTTTGTAGCTGAGCCTGTTAAATGAGATGAAATGAGATTTCTGTCCAACAGCATGGCAGGGCTAGAGTGTGTCTCACTGAGGCTGATGAGAGTTTTAGATCAGATAGTTAGTTGGTTATTTCACAAACCCTCAGCCGTGGAGAAGAGATAAGCGTCTGCAGCAAAGCCACTGGTCTTCTCTGTAATAAGGTATAAATAACACTTTCCAGCCATGATCAATGACTGCTTAATGACTGCTTTGCAAACATTAGTGAATCCAGTCTGGATTTGACTCCTCTGTGCCTGGCTCTGTAAAGATGTAGGGAGAGTGATTTACTTACCCAGTGTGTGATGGGACCCAGCCTGGAACACAAAGATAATGTTTCCTCACCCAGATCATTGACTATGTCATTTTAGCTACTTTTCTCTTGAGGATCCTTAGGAAAAAGTGTTTCTTAGCTGTGAGAACAGCAGGAGGTCCCATTGGCACAGGATGAAAGTGGTGTTTGGGGAGATGAAAGTGTCGGGCATGGAGAAAAAGCAATACTTTGAGTTGGGCTAGGGATAAGAATGGGCTTGAACAAAGAAGTGGAGAAGACAGTGTCCTCAAAGGGCTGGAGGTAACCATGCTCTGACAGGCTAAAGAAACCAAATAATCCTGCATTTTAGATTGTGCAGCATCCACCTGTTGCAGAGTTGGAAATGCTGAATGGGGCTCTGGCTTTCCTTTGTTTTAGACTTCAGGTGTCTTGTTTAACATTCTGCTTGACACCAAGTGGCTTCAGTTGGAGAGTATTTACAGTGGGGAAAATAAATAAAGCATGGACAGGCATCAAAAGAGAGGCAACCTTGCAAACAGATTCTATCTTCTATTGCAATTTCATCAGGCATCCTTATGATTTACCCTCAATCTGGAAAATGTATTTTATTCAGATTTACATGGTATAAAATGTGTCCCAAGGAATTCTGGGCACTTATAGCTCTCACTGGAACTTTCAGATATGTTAATGTATGTTATTTATCAATAACTGGGTCTCTGGGCTTCTGTGGGTTTTTTGGGGGGTTGGTTTTGTTTGTTTGGTTGTTGTTGGTTTGGTTTTGATTTTAATACTGTTTCCTAGAAGATATGTAGTCTGTTTCTTACATTATCATTTACATCATTCTGGTGATAATATCACTTGATGAAAAACTGGGATTGGGATTCAGTTCCATTTGGTAGAATTATCTGGGTAAAGTGGCAATGAACCCTGTGCAAGGGGGTACCTTCTTGCCACAGCTTCAAGGGCCTGAGGACAAGAAAAGGAAATGTTCTGAACAGATAGCTTGAAACAAGAAACTACAGTAAATCCTAGGATTGATTTCTTTCATTCATTTAGTTTTGGTTAAGTTCCTTAATTATACATGAGCATAGAGGTAAATGCATTCAACCAGAAAAATTTTATTAGCCAGTTCAAACCTGTTTTCATGGGTTTTTTCCCTTTTCAAGTTGGTTAACATTAACAGTGTATTGTCAAGAGTACTCCTCTTAGTGCACTTAAAAGAAATTTCATTCCAAGTAATATGGATGCAAAGCTGCACATCAAAACCCCACCTTACAGATGTGCCACTCCTACAAGCCTGGAGTAAGCATCCCTTGCTCCGGGGAGGTCTAATAAAAACAGAATATAGAAAGTCTCTGTTTTATTTTATTTTCCTTACATTGAAATGCTTTCATCAAGAAGGTATGGTGCAAATAACATCTTGCTGCAAAGAATGTCTTTTTCTGAAGTTATTTTTGACAAATTTGCTTACACCTTCTCTTTGTGGCAATGCTTTCAATTCAAAACACTTAGGCAGTTGTGATAGGACCGTTTCTTCCAGGCTGCAATATATGGACAGGCATTTCAAGATTTCATCTGTATGGAGTATTTCTATCAGGTGGTTCTTCATAAAAGACAGATACAATACTTGGTAATGGCATAGTTAGCACTTAAGCAGATTTGATATTTAATTGCAACTTCTCAACCAAGACTGTGACAATTGAATTCTAGTCTGTTTACTGATCTGGACCCATCATTTTTAGGGCAGTTGCTTTCTCAGAGCAGCCCTGATGAGTTCAAAGTGCCCCAGAAGGCTTCAATTGCAGCACAGGTCCTTGCTTTTCAGTATGCTATGAAACCCATAGGTGAGGGTTCACTAGTGTTGGGTGCAACACAGGAGGAGGCAGAACAATCTTGTGTCTTAGAAGAATTTACCAGCCAGCTCTTAGGAGGGAAAACTCATTGCAGGCCAAAGACCAAACCTAATGTGCTGGTGCTGTTCACCCCCTCCTGGGGGCCCCATGAATACACTTTCATGGTCCAGCCCTGTACCACTGGGTAGAACAAGAGGAGCCAGTCATCAACTGTTGTAGCAGTATAATGCTACAAAATGTGCAAGCACTAAAGGCTAGTTAGTGTCCCACAGCTCACACAAGCACATCTGGCTCCTCTATTTTGCCCCCATCACAGGTCTCCAGCATATTGGTCTCTTCATTGTAGGTACCCTGTGAGGTGCTCCAAGACACAGGCTGTGTTGAGGCTTGATTCAAACCTGCAGGATTTAGTGACAGGGCTTCTCACCAGCAAGCCTCGCTTCCTTCCTTCCTCACCTATTTTGCACATAATGGCTTTGTTTTCTCTAGAAAGTTTATTTTCCCCATTGAGCACTACTGAGGATGGCCATTAGGGCTTGGGGGAGTGTGTCAGACCTTTGAGTCATACCTAACCCTTGACACTGTCCTGATCTCTTGTTCAATTACTCATTTTAGGAGCTTTTGGAACTGCTTTCTCTTTGTTCAGGCTTGAAAGATGTCTGTCTTTTCCTACGTGAACCCTGTTGTTTATTTAATGACAGCCTTTCTGGGAACAAAAAACTCAAACAGTCCCTAACCAGGAAAAAAAAGTGTTTACAGTTACTAGGGTTCCTAAATTAACTCTTCCGTGTTCCTGTGAGGATGCTGAAACTGGAGGAAACACGCTTAAACTTTTCTTTCAGTCACTTAAAAGTAAAGTAACATCACTTTTTCCAGTCCTGCAGAATGACTTTTCTACCCGTTAAGGTTTCGGATGAGCTCATGGCTGGTGAATGTTTTATGTTGGAGGCTTACTAAAATACACGTGCAGAAGTTGCTTTCAGTCCATTTTTTTCTTTTTTTTGTCCCTCTGGGTGCTCATTTTCCCATCCAGGGGCAGGTATTTTAGGAGGAACAATTTGGGGGAATATCAGAAAGGAGTTATGAAAAATTAAATCATGATTATTTGCACCAGAAATCTGTTTAAGCATTGATCTCATCTGCCACAAGCTCAGTGTTGCATTTCAGCAACCTGTGTACATGTGCTCTCTGTTAGCTTCTCAATGCCTTCATGTGGTCTCCTGGGTTTGGAGCGTCTTTCCCTTCCTCTACAGTTATGGTTTTTAAATATACTCGCTGCTGGAGTGAGAAGCAACATATTAAGGCCACAAGTCCAAAATCGGGACATTTAAGGGGTTTGATCTTTTTCTGTTTGTAATGTGTGTGTTTGTGTTAGCTGCGTGTTTTCTGTTCAGTTCTGAGTGCACAAGCATGGGAGGCATTTGTAGAGGCTCTCCCCTTACTTCCAGTTCCAGACCAGTACTTTCCAGTTTGACATTCCTGTTCAGCAGTCTGTACCAGTCAACCCAGTGGCCAATGTGCTGCTCAAAACAGAGGAGCTGGTGTTAGGGTGTGAGGAGTCCTGTGGAGATGCAGCCCACCCTTTCTTTGCCTGAGGTGGTTGCTATCAGTGGGATTTTATACTGAATGTAGCAAGGAAAAAGACTTCAAAGTGAATTATTGGGGAGGGAATGGGAAATACCTATAAAGAAAGTACAGAGCCGTGGGGAGCTGGGGAAGAACTGAAATCTTCTACTTAAGTGGGTGGTTTGGACAAGAGCATGAACACTACAAGGAGTATGGAAATAAGTGGGGAAAACACAGATGTTGTCTGATCACAGTAGCAGAGAGCGCTAGATAGAAAGTTCCCATTATGGTACAGAAGCTGGTGAGCAGGTCTGGGGAGGTGAGCAGCATTGCCCGAGATGCAGTACAGTGGGGTGGTCTCATTTGCAACAATGTGGATGGAGCAAGCTGAGCAGCCAGAGCAGGAGCTCACAGCAAATGGGAAGTGCTTGATGGGACCAGGAGAAGGTAGAGAAGAAAGGAGAAGTTTGTAACGTGGTCAGGAGAGGAAGATCAGCTGGGACACCACTCCTAAAACATGCTATCTTCCAAATGTGTTGAGTGATCTACTTCTCATTGCTTTCACCTTAAAAGAGAACAGTGACTGAAAACAACACAAGTTAGTGTTTTCGTGACTGTCTGGAACATCTGCCTTGAGCCTGAGGAATTGGAATTAGGTATCACTGGTGTAGATGCTTTCCTAAGGAGTCTAACATCTTTTGCATACCAGCAATGTCATATATGCAAGCAAAGAGGTTAACAGCAGTGAATATCCTTGACTGAGGTGACTTAAGTGAGCAAAAACCTTTGTGAAGTTCTGAAAGAATTTAATGTCTTTGTGCAGAGAGGTGATATATTGGAGGGAAAAGGTCCAGGAAGGGGAAGAGTTTTAATTCTTTTAATTACCAGGGATGCTTCTGTCTTTGCTCTGTTTGCTGCTGTGTCTGCTGCCAGATTGCAGGGATGCTGCTGGGGAGCTGCGGCCTTTCCCTGCTGGGGTGCTGCTGGTGAAATGTGTGCGGTTTGCATCCTGAAATAGAAACTTAGAGGTTTAGTTGTTGGGTCTTTGTTGCTTTATGTAACAGTCCTCTTGGCTTTGGCTAAGTGTGCAGTGTGGGTTTTAAGTAGGAAAATAAAAAGAAGGAATCAAAAAATGAAAGAGAAAGAGAAAGAAAGAAGGAAGGAAACAGTTTTCAGCTGACAATACTGAGCACTCATCCTTGTGTTTCCTTCAGGCAGGAACAAGAACTGTCTCTGTTTTTTCTAGGCCATTCAGGAAGTCTTACAGAGCAATAATAGCCCTGTTATCTAATAGTCAAAGTTTATTTAGGCTTTCACTGCTTCCCCTGCCCACTTGAACCCTCCCCCTCACCCTCCCCATGCAGTTTGCTGGGCTGCTCTAGCCTGAGCTCAGTTTGACAGCCAAATGGGGGAGGGAAGTTGTGGCCTGCATGTCATTTCCATTACACTCACACATATTTTCATCTGGGAACTTTTTCTTTTCCCTAAAGACAACAATAACAACAGAAAAAAAAAAAAAACAAAACTATGGCAATAAAGCATCCTGTCCATATTGTTGGCAGTGCTTTGGGAACTCACCCGCATGAGAGACCCCCAGAGCATTACACACGTGCTTTAATCCAGCAACACCGGTAATTTTGTGTGATGTTGGTTGAAGAAGCCTTCGCTGCCCAGAAGTTATGGATAATAAATGCTAATTTTACTTGGGTATGTTTCATGAACAAGACAGTGAGATAAGAGCACTTCTTTATTAATCATTGCAGAAACCTTTATCTTTTCCTTCCTCTCTTTTTACTTTGAAGCATGCTGGCAATATTATGATAAATTTAGATGAGGCAGTGGATGATAAACCCCAAGGGGTGTTTTGGTGGTTGTATTTGCTTAGAAGCTGTCATTCAAGTGTTTCTGATGCTTGGAAGTAATAGTACATTGGGAAAAGAGGTGGTGTGAACTGTGTCATCCAGTATGATAGATGCACTGCACTAAGGGAAAAAGCAAACATTCAGTGGTTTTGCCAGCTTTTCTTCGGGCTCCACTTGTTCAGCTAGCAGGATGTGTAGATCTGAGACAGCAAAGACCAAGTGAGAAGCCATTTGAAGTTGGTTAGCTCTCAGCCCACCCTTCTTACAAGCAACACAGCAGGCTTGGCTCTAAAGGTTGAGGGAATATTGTATGCAATGTTGTATACAATCTCATATACAATACTGAGAAATTCTTCTAGGGTTTGGTTTTGTTTGGTTATTGAGGTTTTTTCCCTAGGGGCTTAAAAATCTATCACTAATCTGATTTTGATTGTTTTCTCATTGTCCATTTGATACCTTCATGCACTGGGAAGGTGGGCCTTGGTGGACAGATGATGCTCACCTTCCAGTGGGCAGCTCTCGGATAAGGTATTCTCTTCCCAAGGCATTTCCCTGTTTTCAGGCAGTGAGCAGCTTGAACATGTGTCACATCAGATACAGAAAATGTCAGTGCAATTTCAAAGTGAATTGCTGGGTCTTTTTAACTTTTAAAAATAAAATCTGAGGCTGTTATTTTGTTAAGGTAACGCTACATTATAGAGCAAATTATAGTGCAGTGGAACACCTATGGGCATGTAACATTTACAGTATACTCAAGTAAGTCCATTATAGTGTGAGATGCCCTTGTGGTTCCCAGATCTTTCCTTCCATGACGTATGTGAAAGAAAAGATCCAGTCTAGTTCTTTGTGCTGAGTCAGAGTCTTTGCATAGCTACCATTTCAACTCCTCTTCTGAAATGCTGATGTTTATTTCTGTATTTGGTTTATCCTATAAAAGGTCTATTTGGAAAGTCAAGTGTTTAAAGGCTTCTCGTTTTTCTTTCTATAGAGCCAGTGAGTTGTTTGAAAGCTTAAATTGCATTTTTGCATTCTATTCAAAGAAATAAAAAAGCATGGGGTTGTGACATCTGTTTTGCAGGTTTCTGTTACAAGCAGTAATCACCTTGTGGCATTACTCAAACCAAAGAATTGGATGTGTGCTAAAAAAATATTCACAGGAATTATCCTTTGTATGTCTGTTCTCAGTTTTTGTTGATAGTTAGGGCTGAGATTATCAGCTGTAAAATATCACTAAGGGTTTTTCTTCTGCATTTCTGTGTCCTGGCATTGAACTGGTACTGCTGCATCCAAAAATGTAGGCTGGTGGAAGGTTTGTAGAGGGCACAGGTATCCTTCCACCCTCTGCTATTGGTGCACAATCACTGCCTTCCATTGGTGTGTGCTAGGTTTAGCCTCATCCCAGTGATACTGGCTGGTCTGGGGCATGGACACTGGCACAGCTTCATGGATTGTTCCTTCTTTGGCTGGGTTTGGAGCAGAAAACATGAATGCATGTCCCCCATGAAAGCAATCATATATATTTGAACCAGACTGTGCCAATGATGTATATTCTGCACTCCAAACAAATGTTTTCGGAGTGATCTTGAGGCCTGTGGTGAACCTGTGCATCTGTAGTCTGTAGCTGCATGCAGAAATCACATTTGCATGTGACTGCCCCACCTGCACTCTGCCTACTTAACCCCATTTCTGACCCCCAAGCCACCACTACAGCTGCCCTCAGTTGCTGACACAGGATCCCTGGTCCCTGTGAGGTTTGTGCTGCTGCTCTGCTCCAGCAGCAGACTGGGGGCTTGGGATGGGTATTATAGTCAGTGCAAAGAAAGACTGAAAAGCTCTTCCTCTTCTTAATCTACTATTTAAAACATAGCATTAGCATATTATTTATGTTATATATTATTTATATTATGGAAAATTGTTTATTTATAGAAAGGCATCTTCGGAAGTTTGCAAATTTGCAGCTTTAGCCTAATTATCCACTTCTGCTAGTGAAATTGCAGTAGATCTTTAACATGTACTAATAGGAGAGATGAAAGTTACTGCCAATAACAAATTGGGAATCCTGATGCAGGCCTTGTAGAGATTGGAGGGGGATGAGAATTAAGACTTCCTTAGCATCTCTTCAGGATAATCTGTGGCTTTGGTTTGGCTGTTCAGAAATTCAGTCAACCTATAGGTGAGTCACTGGAAAAATTGTGCATAAGACAAATCACAGGATCTACTTTTTGACAGGAACCTTGTGCTGCTTATTGGAGAAGAGGAAGCAAAAGGCAGTAAGTAATCCATGTAAGGGCAAATGAGCAGGGTAAAGCAGTTGTGTAACCTTTGAACCCCAAATTTACATTTCTGTTTTACAATTGTTTTTTATGCTTCTGAAATCAGGTTCAGGATGAGTAGCTGGACATTTCAGCCTGTAAAGCCTTTGCAATTGCATGCACCAGCTTTTCCTGTGTGTATATGTTGTTGTGCCAAACATGCAAGTCTGCAAAGCTCTGCTAGACAATTAGTATTTATTCTTTAGGGGTTTTAAGCTAAAACACCCCAAATAAAGCTAGTGACTTCTGTTGTAGTTAAGCATTATTTAGATTAATATTTGCTTAAAATGTTTTGAAGGGGCTTTAATGGAAGACAGGCAAGCAAGGCATGCAAACATGCTCTCTCCCCTCCTTGTGTGTGCTTCAAGTGAGTTTGGGGTATGTTTGTGACCAGGAAGAAGCTTATGATGAGATCTGTGGGATCTTCTGGGCTGTGGTCCTGAAGGAGGTGAAAAGGCTAGCCAGCACAGCTCCTGGGGTGGCCTATCCCCCACTTTGTTACTATGCCCAGAGGCCAAGCAAGCTGCGGGGCTTTTGGCCATGTTGGGAGGACACTTTGTCCATCTTAAGGCAGTTGTAATGGCCTTAAATAATGTAACTTTTAGTCTAAATATTTGTCTGGATGTGAGGGCATGCAAAAAGAGCCTTCCTGGATTTTCAGGATGTGGGAAATGAGTCCTTGAATTTCTACTTTCTCCTCTATAACTCCAAACCCACCTGAAGCACCAGTAGTAGGACCACTATTCACAACTGACAGTGTGTTACTATTAGAGCTGGTCTTTTGGCTTTTCTTAAGTGCATTCAGTTGCCAGAGTGAATGCTCTTGTGTTCAAGGTGAGAGGCATAATTTAGCAATCAGAATGCAAGCCCCATCATTTACTAAGTATGTTTCTCATGTTTGCCAAAGAACACGCTGTCCACAACACTCCCAGAGATGCTGCATGCTGAACAACTTTCCACACTACAGGAGGAAAACACAATTTCTGAGGCTGCATCCCAAGGGGTGATGTCTGGTGATAACATTTATTCCTTTGGAACTTTTGTTTCTGTGCAGATGGCAATTGCCACTGATGGAAAAAATATATTGGTACGGTATCAAACTGCACACCCACTTAGGACATAACTCATCCAGTCTTATTACACAAGAATATTGTTAAGTTTCAGATGTCTCCTGGAAATTACTTTAGAGGTTTGGATTAATGTTGCTGAACCAGATGCAATGATGAAATGATATAAAATGCTTGTATTCTTCTTGCAGTGGTCAAATGATGTTAACCACAACCACCTCCCAAGCACAATTGTTTAAAGAACATAATTAAAATCTTTAAATGAATTAAGACTTCTAATTTAAATACTGGTGAGCTGCATGCAAGAAGTTCTGGTCTTGTGTAAGAACCCTGGGATGTAATCAGTTTAGTGCTGTATGCTATATTGATCTCCCATAGAAAGATACCCAGCAAAAATTAACAAGGTAGCTTAGCTAAAATGTGTGCTGTGGCTCTTTACAGAATACTTGCCATGTGCATTTTTTACATAGCTGATAAAGTTGTAAGAGCATTGACAAATGCTTACTCCTGTTCATCTGCTCGGAACATTTAAAAAACCCTAAACCTAAAATTTTCATGGAAATGTGATGTGGAAATAACTCATCAGATAGCAAATTACCTAATGTTTGCTTAATACAAATAAACCCACTCTGTTTACAAGGTGGCTTGGTTGATATTTGACAGCACAGAAAACTTTCTGATGAAATGGGTGCTATTCTGCTTTCCAGACAAGTTTTTTATTTCCATTTCATGGATGTCAGAGTCTCTTCTTACAGCAGTTGCATCTAAGCTACAGTTCAAGAATCCCAGACTTCTGAAAGACAGAGCAGGAAATGGTCCTGGGCTTTAATAGACTGACAGTATTTTAATTGTTGAGTCTAATCTTGTCCTTGGTTTAAGTCAAGAGGAGATAAACCTGCAAAACAGGGGCACAAATGGACACGTCAAAGTTTCTTAGGTGATAAACACTCTCTACTTTCTCTGATTCCAGAGGGGGATCTGAGGCCACAGTTTGCAAACCTTATCATCTATACTCCATTTAATTTACTCCCTGATGGTCAAGACTATTTAAAGCTTCCAAGTCAGGTGAATAAGAGCTTTAACAACTGAGTAATATAAATTGCTTGAAGAGTCAACATACTTCCTTTTTCATTCTGTAACTGGGTTCTCTTTTTCTCATCCATCAGCCAGCACAAGTTTCTCCAAAATGTTTGGATGTTGAGGATTTTTCTTCATTTCCTTAATGAAAGAACAGACTTAAATATCAAAGTAAGACCTGAGACCAATTATTCACATTGGCTCTGTTGTCTGCTTTCATTGTGTAGGGAAGCCAGCATAACACACTTTGCAACCCCTGGGATGATGCAATTCTGTGAAAGATTGTGTTTTTAAATGTTAACAGTGGTATTCTTTGATTCAGTCAGCTTTGAGCAGGTTTGTCATCACTTGCTACAGTTGTACTTTCTTTTCTTACTGTATTTATTATCTATCATGTTTCTGTGTAATGTGCTTTGGCATATGCCTCACAAAAATACTTCCTGAAGTAACACTGTAAAGACCATCACGAGGATGCTGCATTTTGAATAATTTTACTGATTTAATATGTAAAGTTACTTCCTCATACGCATTCTTGCTTTGGCTTTGCTGGTGCTTAGTACAAGGGTAGTGACAAGAGCATTGTGTTATCCCTTCCCAGACAATAAATCCCTCACTGACCCAATGCTCCTGAAGAGAAGGGTGGATGGAGAGACCAGTGAAAAGCACTGCATATGCCAGTTGTAGAGAAATTCTTCTCATGCCCCTAGAAAACAAGGCTTTCATCTTAGTAGGTTTTCCCCTTCATGGTTAATAATGAGCTTAACATTTTTTCTGTCTTTAATTAAAATTCCACCTACTTAAATGGAAACCTGGTGCTAAAGCACCACTAACCGAACGGACAGGCTCCTGCTGATGCCCACAGGATCTGATGGAGCTTGTCAGCAGAGCCAGCAGCAGGAGAGCATCCAAACTCAGATGTGCTTCTTGGCATTCAGGGGACAGCAGTATCTGAGGGAAGGGCTCCCAACCTCTCATCCCTGTGTCTGACCTTCTGATGGCTCTTAACTTTGAGTCTCTTCTCCTCCCCCTCCACATATCAAACCATCAAGGACAGCACTGGATGCTTCCAGTCCCTGAAGGAGTGGATGAGGAATAATGCCTTCTGTCTCCCTCCAGCTGGGCTGTGCAGCTGGAGTGACTTTGAAGCCAGTGGAGTTTCTTTCCTTTTGTTTTAGGTTAGTCTATCTGGAAGAAGGCTGGAATTTTAGAGAAGTGAAATGCATCTCATTAAGCATGAGATTAAAACTGGTTCTGAAAACATTAAAAGAATCTTTCAGTGTCTGATCTTCATGAAAAGCACTTTGTTCGAGCCCATGTTTTATTAACAATGTTATGTTAGTGTGTGCAGTATCTTAGAATTACATGCATACTTATCATTTGAGAAGCTGTATTCATTTGCCTCTCAAAATTCCATGAATATGTTCATGCAGAACAGAGAGAAGCATCGTGGAGAGAGCACCTTCTCTTCATAGAGTGCTGGCCTTAGTTAAGGCTTACCACATGCACGCTATTAGTGGGGGAACTAATAGACAGAAAGTGTTAGTCTGACAGTCATCCCAACAGGGTGTTTAGGGTTGTCTTTTAGTTAAAATTGTAAGATTTTTGCTTTTCCCTTCCTGTTACTGGTATTTCTGCTGCTACACTTCTCTGCTTGTAAGGTTAAAAGGACTTGTGTGTGTAGTTTGGGGTTTCTGCCTGTAAACCAGCGGCAGATATTGATACATACATCATAGACTGGGTTTTTTTTTCAGGCTGAAAGTGGCTCTTAGCATCATCTAAAATAACACAGAGCATTTAATTGCATCCAGCTACTCCTGAAAGTGTTACCTCTTGGATTTTATCTTTGCCTCTCAAAGTTACTTTTGAGCATCAAGGCCTCTGTGAGTGGTAGAATTAAAGGAGCTTCTTTTCTGTTGATGTTTCTTGTGTGTCCTGGGCATGGTGCCTCATCTTACTGTGGTAGCCCCAGCTGCCCTCCCTATTCATTTTTGTGATGTTTTTGGAAACAGGCACCTTGGAAAATGAAAAGAAAGGTGCCTTAAGCTGGGTGCCTAAAAAGGAAACCTCCCAGATGGGGATTGCAGTTGAAAATTTGAGCAGTAGAGGAGAGAGAGAAGCAGCAAACTTAAAGCTGAAGATCCAGGAAAGAACTCCAGGCTTAACTGTCATTGGCTTTTTGAAACCCATGTGAATCAGAGCATGTATGAAAAAATGTTTTCTTGGTTTGATTTTTCTTACGGACAAGTCCTTTGAAAGCAAACCAACCAACAAAAGCTTCAGCTACTGAGGTTTTCATAGTAGTACCAGGTCTTCTTTCTTTAAGATGATTCTCTAAATGTCATTATTTATATACTGGAAATCTGAAACAGCAAGAAAATCCCGGAGCAAATAACCATCTCTTTTTCATATTTATCTAGAAACTTTGATTTTTTTTCTTAGCCTTTTGAGCCCTTTGGTGCATTTGTATTTGTAGAGGACAGTGGTGGAAAGAACAGTCAATATTTATTCTGGTCAACTGATAAATAACTGGGTGATTCAGGGAAACGTAGTCAGAATACCCTTGCCACGGTCATTGCTGACGTCTGGGACAACAACGAGTTTATTGCTCATTAAGTTTTTGCTGGAGTCAGTAATAAAAACCTTAAACATAGTGAGAGCTCCTAATGTAGGGACTGGGCACTCAGTACATGTGGAGAGAGTTTTCGGTTGCAGAAACAAGGGGAGGGATTAGATGTTTGCAATTGCGCGTTACCCCCAGCACTTCCATTTGTCAGAAATGATTCGCTGTTTATAAACCCCTTTGCTTAAAAAAGCCTGGATCTGTAAGCAACATCCCAGCTTTTTAATTCTTCATGTAAAAGGTTCTCCTTGCCTTTTGTATGGGTTATTCTCTGTGCAGTCACAGGAGCAGAAAAGGTGGCATATTTAATCTTTTCACATAGTAAGCCCTCTGCAAAAGGAAGTTTGGGAAGTATTAGTGGAGCTTTTCTTTTAAACTAGCTGAAGCTCTTCAACCAAGCTTTAACTATTCCCTTGCCACCACCACAATCTCTTACAGCCCTTTTCAGTTGTCACCAACAGCCAGTACAGAATGGTCTGCTAGGGAATCTGTTGCTGTCTGAAAAGTCTCTGGCTCTGAAGCTGCTTTGATTTTAACCAGCTGAGCTTCTAGCCTTTGTAGCCCAAATGTTAGAAACCATACGCGGCTCTAAAAATGCAGAAAAATTAATTGTAATGGAAGCTTTTCAGCTGTGTATTGAAACAATATAATTCAGTTCTAGAAGCTTGGAATGGCCTCATTAAAACAGATCCATGTTTGAAATAAAGCTGCTAACAACTCTGGTGTGCTAGTTAAAGATGTGTGCCAGATGGTGTATGTTCAGTGTTTCTCTTCTCTAACAATATTTATGGTCTATACATTGGAAAAATAAATCTGTAGCTTTTTAGTACAAAGAGTTCTGGTTAATATTTCTATTTGTGGTGTATTGCTCAGCTTCTAATTAGCTCTGTGTTTGGCAGAGGGAAATGTGATCCTATTATTAAAGAGTGGTTCTGGTCCACTCAGGGGAATAAGCACCCATTTGTAAAAATCTTGTTGAAATGCTCTTGGGAGGCTTTTGGAAAGTTTTCCATATCTACAGGAGAGAAGAAGATTGTGATACACAAAATGACATCTCATTGCCTTCATGAGAGTGAACAGTTATACTGGTGGCCACACACCTTCTTCTCTGTCCTATTATTACTTTCCTGTGCTTTTGATAAATGTAAAACTCAAGATCTGGCATGGGTTGCGTGGGGAGGTGTTTTGTTTTTAATAAAACTCCACAGGGCTCTCAAATGCAGTTAACAGAGCTTGTATCTCACCTTGCTTCACAGATGAGACACATCCCAGATGGCATCCCACACTCAGATCTAGTCTACTATCAGTTTCCATCCTGCTTGTGAATGATTTTTGAGGTGTCCATGTGCTCTTGGGCACTGATGTCTGTCTGGTCCTGTTGGACTTGAGCACTACCACATGAAATTGTGATTGTTCTCAGATGGCACAGAGGCACAGCTATGTCCTTACACTGAAATGTTTCAGATCTTAAGTCAGTCAGCCATAACATACCTCCATTTAAAGTAAACTGAGTTTAAGTAAATGAAGAGCAGAATTTCTTCACCAGCAGGGAGAGCAACATTCTGATCTGGAGAAGGCTGACAGCCAGAGGAGTAAGTTGTGCAGGCTTTTGCCCACATGCAGCTCAGTCAAGGGAAGCATTGCTGTGGAGTTAAAATCAGTGGCTTCCCTATACAGGCAATTATGGGATGGCAGGAGGCTGATGCAGAGAAACTGTCTAGGGAGCTGGGGATGGTGGTTTTCAAGAAGGGGAAGCCTTGTGGTATAGGGAGAAAACCCCTGGGGAAGGGAGGAAATGGGAATAGTTTTCAGTCTTGGTTTTGTCTCTTAATGCTTGAATTCTGAATGAAAAATTAACAATTTAAAAGGTTTGGCCTCAGATATTTAGGGAATAATAGGCTAAAGCTATTAGAAAAGCAAAGCATATGCTTTTCCTAACATGCCAGAGCTTCTCATCTGTAATCTTTCAGAGAAAACATTGCTTTCTGCAGTGGAGGGGGAGACTGGTGCTGCTTTTTTCCCATTCTTCATCATGAGCGTGTGCTCATTTCTCCTTCCAGCTCTAAGCCTTAGGAGCAACCCTGAGATTTTATCCAAATCTATTACTAATGAGTAAAGAAGCATTCCTGGAAAATTACTTGCTGTCTATAAAATGTCACCTGACTTAATTCATCTGATGAGGCATTTTCCTGAAGGTTAATCATAGAATCATAGAATAGTTAGGGTTGGAAAGGACCTTAAGATCATCTAGTTCCAACCCTCCTGCCACAAGCAGGGACACCTCACACTAAACCGTGCCACCCAAGGCTTCATCCAACCTGGCCTTGAGCACCGCCAGGGATGGAGCACTCATCTTAGAAGGCCACCAAATTGGTCAGGCAGGATTTCCCCCTAGTGAAGCCATGCTGCCTGCCACCAAGCACCTTGAAATGCACTTGCTCTCAAAGATGGGTTTGGCAGTGGATTCAAAACTCCTGAGAGGTGACAAGAAGGAAGAAGACTTGAACAGCTCCTGAGAGCTGGAAAGAAGGAGAAGGATCTCCAACTGCCCTTCTCAATGATCTCTTCAATGTTGCTATTGCACCAGCTCTCAACACAACCATGGGGGCCATAGTTGCATGTTATGGCTAAACCAAGTTAGAGCACAGCAAAGGTTTCTCCTTCTGGGTCTTCTCCTGCTTTCGTGCTGATTATTTGGGCACATGTAAAGGTTGTTTTTGTGCCAGGGGAGAGGTTCTTGTTATCTGTGTAAGCTGGGGCTTTGTTTTGTGGTTTGGTTGATGATTTGCATGGGGATTTGGAGGAGTGTCTCAGCTCCGAGCCTAAAACGTAACATGCAGTGTTCAGCAAGTAGACGGTTGCTCAGAGAAGGGGGAAGGAGTTCAGTTAGATTTTATGGTAGGTTGCTTATGCTCTTCCTCACTCTGGGCATTCAGGAGAAGCTATCCTGTAGTCCTTTTTGCCAGCCTCTTTGCTATTTATTCCCCCTCATTATGCATCTGAGTTACAAAGCATCCATTATTCTCCTACACAAATACTTGGTTAATTATATTATTTCGGTTGTAGTGCCTGTAGTCAAAGTCTTATGGCTGTTCTTTTCTATGGTTGTAAAATAACAGCAAAACCCCCCAATCCTCTTGATCAGTGGAGACTGAGCCATCAGAGGTAAAATAAGAGGATGCATTCTCTTTGATTTCCCAGAAATACACCTTTTAACTTGGTATCCATCAGTCTTTGTACTCAGTACCTATTATATTTTGAGGCATCTCTCTCCTTCCCTCTGGAGGGCAATGCTCACCATGTCTCTCTTCACCATGTTTTTTGGACTTGTGTGACAAGGAAGAAGGAAAAACTGCAACAGATGAAGTTTTTCTGGAGAAAGGCAATAACATACACATCTGGTTTCTTATGGTACTGTTTAGAAAGAGGAAATCGGGGGTGTGGGCTGATGTTTTGTTTGTGTTGCTTTTTCCTTTGGCTTCTCCCACCACATGCAGGCTCAAGACCTGTCACTTGAATTGACCAGGCTCCTTCAGATGTCCTTACACTGCTAATGTGGTGGATGTCTTACTAGCAGCTGTGTTACTAGCTACTGTGGCAGTGGAAAGTCTGAAGCCTTTTTTGTCCCTGAATTGTTCTGGAGGGAAGTCTAAGAGCTGGGTCTCCCCATATTCTAACCTGGTACCAAGGTGCAAAATTAATGAAGTGCTTGGATATGCTTAAGTTCTGCTGGCTGGAAGGAAATACAATGAGACTGGGGCTTCTGCCTGGGCAGTGCACACCCTGTGAGTTAGTGCCAGGATCCATCATCCATGCTGCACCTACAAAGCACAAAGGAGCGCTGGGGAGGGGAGAGTGTCTGGGTGTCCATGAACTGAAGAGTCTTCTTCCTTTTCCAGCACATCACTTGCCTGACCTGAAGCACTAACGTGGGCATGATCTTCAGAGGGAGACCTTTGTCTCCCTGGCTACTGCAAAGATTTGTAGATGTCCTGGTTGCTCATAAGGCTACAGAATATGGTCTGTGGGTTTTCTATTAAAAAGGAAATTTTATAAACTGCTTGTTTGGCTGGGGCCATGCTGGTACTGTGAGGCAGGTGGCACTGCCTTCCAGTCCTGAAGCCTGACCTTCTCTTGGGAAAAGGATTTTTTTCCTTTATCCCTCCATAATGCTGCGTATTTTGTTGGTGTTTGTTGTGTAATACCACTGGCTTGTTTTTAAAGGTTGGGCTTTATGAAAAGCCACTGCACACATGTTACATTTAATGGTGTGATGTTCAGATAAGGAGAGGCTGGTCCAGAGGGCTTGTGTGTAGGTCTCACTTTTCCTAGTAAAGTTACTGCATCAGTCCACAAGATACTGCTCCTTATGGTTAAAGCACTGCAGATGCTCCAGTACTTTCTTTAAGCAACAGGCATGTTATCACTGCTTTTATTGAAGCCTCATGCATTAATACAGCAATTCCTTCCCCAGCTCAATCATGCCTGGTTAAAAACTACATGTACTGACCTTCCCCTCTATTTTTTAGGGAGCATCAAACCTCACAGCTTATGGTGCTGGTGGTAGTTTGCTTGGAGAGCCCTGCTATGCTCTAGCTGTAGTGCATACAATTAAGCACAAGTTCTCCCAGGCTGAAGGTCCCAAGCAGCAAAGAAGCCTTCTTGCTTAATACATTCTGGAGACCAGTGTGGCCAGAGAATTTATTTTATGTGTCCTTTAGTTGTAAATTGAATTTTGATTACTTTAAGACTTCTGTATAGATGTACATTTCCATTTGTGAATCGTGATATCACGGTGAGGAGACTATGCAATCTGCGTTTTGCACACAGAGACTGTATTTAGTTATACGCATGTTTTCAGCAAACAGTTGTATCAGAGATATCTTGTAAGAATATTTGTTGTGTTTTGTCTATCTGGGTGCTGGGGTTTTTGTGCTTCCCAGCAAGATGAAAGAAGAGCCGATTTGATGCATGAAAGGCATGTTGGTCCTAAACCAATTGTTTATTATTTTCTCCAGACCAGTATGAGAGAGAAAATGTATTGGGTTAACAGCAGTTGACTGCTCTGCAGCCTGTTTTTCTTCAGCATCCTCAAAGCCTCTGACCTTTAATCCAGTTCTTCTTACTGGAAAAAGAGGATAACACCTGTTTCATAGTGTAAAGCTTTTGGCTCTTCTGGTGAAGGGCTGAAGAAGAACAGGACATCTTTGTTTATAGTTAACATTTTGTTTCTCCTGTGCTTTGTTTATTCTACTGTGTGAAGTGTCTTAAAAGAGTGTAAGGGATATGCTGCAGCAATAGATATTTAAATAGAAAACAGGGAAAAAATCAGCTCTGTGTGCAGATTTCATGGATGTTCTTTAAAATTACCTTTTAAAATCTGTTTTCTGTTTGTAGACCTTTTTTAGGATAACTGCTTTAAGAACAGATATGGAAGTATGTGAGTTTTGTGCTAAGCCATTATGAAGAGAGCAGCTTAGGAAAAGAGTTTGAAGCTGAAACCCATAACAGCCGTGTAGATGTATATACTAGATGTACTTCTTACAGCTAGCTAATTTACAAGCAGAATCACTGGCCTCTCCATGGGTGCATTTTTCCCAATTAATAGCATTAGGAGCTCAGGAAAGATGCTTAGCTTTTGTATATGGGTGTAGCTTTGTTGCTCAGCATGTATTAAGTGCCTGATTTTGCTCTTCTGAAGTATTTGAGATCCTGGCTGTATATAAGGTTAAGTACAGCTATGAAGCTGTTGTGTCTGTGTTTAAATATGTGTCTGATGAGACTCTTGGAAGTTAATTCTACCCTTGTTATTTGGCATGAGAGAGCTGGTTGTGCTCAATATTGTAATTCATGCATCGCAATAAAAGAGTCAAAATGACTGTAGACCTTAAAGAGGCTTCACATTTACTATTTTCTTTCGCTGGGTGCGAAGTCATGACAAACTCAAGCATGCAGCATATAGTATCACTTCAGTCTAGTCTGCAGATAAGATTAGTGAGGCCAGAAAAGATTATTTGCTTTGGTGACAGTTTTGGTTGTAGTTCTCATGGTCATGAGAGCATGGTCATAGTAGCTTCTGTAGCTTAGGAGGCCTTTTCATGATGACATCTCTGTAGCTCAAACTTTGAGAAAGGACAGAAACAACCTTTGAAGGTTTTTTTTTTTTTGTGCATGCAGATTCTCAAAATAAGATGATCATAAATTTTTGGCAAAGGACTTTTCTGGGGAAAACTGCCTAAATTAAAGTATAAACAGATATTCAACCCCAAAATTGTCACTCGTGTGTCTGGGATCCAGAAGAGATGCAGATCTCATTCTGGGCAAATTCTACTATTTAGGCTAGTTGTGTTGATAACAGCAGTCTCATTGACTTGGATTTTAATGGAATTTTTAAGTTTCTCTAACAATAAAAATGTGCAACATCTGGAATTGCACTACAGGTCCTTTTTAATTTATGTGGTCCCAAACCACGAAACGCAGTTGGAGAGCACAAAGAGGCACACTCTGTTCTTACATTACGACATCTTACCTTTTCAGTATGCCTATTCCTGTGTGCTTTTTTCTAGTTTCTTGTCTTTGTATTAAACACATTCCGGTTTAATATAAAGAGTATTAATGTAAAGTCCTAATCACTCCAGGAACTACAGATATTAGAAAGCCTGGTGTATTCATTATCACTTTCAGTGCTTCCAAAAAGTTATCTGATAGTGGAAGGGGGAGGAAAGGGTTTTTGTCATCCTGTATTTTTCATTAAGTTTAGGTAGAAAAGACTTCAGCTGAACTGCTAATGTACAGGACAGAGGAGAACACTTGAGAAGCTCCTCCAGATACTGCAAAGTGAAGTGAGAGGCAGGAGAACAGGAGAGGCAACTTCTGCTTTTCCTGGTAAAAGAAAGGTCATGCTCACCAGCTTGGAAATTCTTTGGAAAAGTAAATCATTGTTCATCGTGTTCTATAGCCATTTTGGGAGCTTTTTAAGAGGCTGTGTTGTCTACTGCCTACAAGTCATTTTTGCATGCCAGCAGGATGTGACCTTTCTCTTCAAGTATATATTTTAAACGGTGCCAGAATACACTTTTGTGTATTAATGCGAGTGAGGGGAAATAGCCTGTGTTTCTAGTTTTGAAGGTAACTATTGCGACCCTGCTAGAAATACTGTGTGTGGGAGCACACATTTCATCAAAGTTGTTCTTCTACTCAAATTCTGGAATTTCAAGCAGGTTTTCCAGCAAGTTACGGTTTCATCCTTTTGGTAGGACACCAGAAAGACATGTTCATTTTGATGCTGTCCCTTCTTCTAGAAGCTGAGATCTGCCAGAATCCTGGCCTGCGAGAGGATGTTCAGCTGGCAAGTCTGGAAGGGGGGGGCTTCCCTTTTTGGTCTAGCAGAAACTGTTGACTTTCAGGCTATGTTTCAGGCCTGTCTGAGAGCAGTGTAGATGCTATGAAGAGACTTGAGCATCAGGATTGGGGGAGGGATGTGAATAATTCACGTCATTGCTAATATTCTCAGTTTATGGTGCTATTCTTTTATAGCTGATGATGCACATTAAGCAATAGCTGTAGAAGCAATGTTAGTTTCACAATCAGTTTGACAGCTTTTCAGGATTTCTATTAAGCTCTTAGGCACTGAAGCCTCACTGACAGAAGACAACATGTCGTGCTTACTCATGTAATGGTTGCCAGCATATAAAGGCTGTCCAGCAAGTGACCTGCCCCTCAAGACCAGGATAGATGGATGTGTTTGGATTTATCTCAGCTTTAGATGAGATACCCTCCTTTGCTGCTTCCTAGAGGTTGGGGGCTGGGGGGAGTGGGGAAGGAAGGATTGGAGGAGTTGCAGTGCGCATGGTGCGAAGAGGTGCAGTGATCCCAAGGTATCTCTGTCTTCTCCCAACCCCATGCAGAAATGTGTCTCCTTCCAACTCATCCTAGCCCTGGGGCTGTCCCTGGCTTTGTAAGTCAGGGACTTAGGTTGGCAATCTCCTCTCTGATTGAGCAGTGTAACTGAATTAAGAATAGCTGTGTGGAGGATAGCTCCAGCAGCTGTACTTAAAATAAATTTGGGATCCTTATAGCCCAGGCTCTTTGACAGAGACTGTGTTTGCATTTTTTTGTTTAGATACATCTTTATAGGGGTTCTGGTTTTTATTTGTGCTATTCAAAGGACACCAGGATGAAAAGCTGGAAGTATAAACACATCTGGAACTGAGATTCCTTGGGGTCCTTGAGTGAACCTGGTAGAAAACAGGAGGAAAAAAATCTTGTCTTGACTGATGACTTACAAGAAGATTTAGAGCCTGCAGTGAAAGAGCTCCATGCTTTTCTGGTACCTGGACCTGTTCAGTTAATTTCATGGGGATTTTAATTTTTTAAGCAGTAGCGAGTATTCAACCCTGTTTTTCTAGGCAAAGAATAAAATCAGATGCTTGACCCCAGTACTGAAGCCCAATTTCTGTATTCACATTTATCATCTGAAAGATAATCTGAGCTCAGCTATGAACATTTTGCATCTGCACTGGCTTTTTACAAAGACAGACAACACAGTTATCCACAAACAATTTTTCTTTGTAGGACAGAGGAGAGAGCAAGTTCGTTTCTCACTAGTGTAATTCTGAGATTTTCTTTTAACAATAACAGGAGCCGTAAGGAAAACACAAGAATGTTTACCTCCTAAAATGAAATTTGTATCAATCACCTTAGTGGGAAATTGAACTTTGATTCATAAGAGAAAGAAGGAAAAAATAATGTAGATGTTTGCTTTTTTTGGAATTCATTCAGGGATGTGTTGGTTGTTTGGTTGGGGTTTGTTTTTCTTTTTCTGTTGGCTAATTAAATGCCATCTTTTAATAACACACTGAACACTGATTTCTCTCTCAAACAAGGTGAAACACTATGAGATGGTCTCTCAGTCATTTCAAAGTCCAGCATTTTGCCACTGGAATTTATCATCGCAAATACTAAGTAAAGATCTGCTATTGGGCTGATCCCCATTCTATTGGCTCTTTTGAGCAAGCTACAGCCAAAACTTTAACCTGTGATCAGCAGTGGGATGATGAGCAGGCTTGGTCAGGGACAGAAAACAGTATGAGGAGGAATAGAAGCATCTTTATTGCCTGGTTCTCTGTTTCTGCCATCTGAGAAGGTGGTATTGTTTAATTCTTTGCCCACAAGTGGTCCAACAGTATTTTATAGTATCAATAAAATATGGCCCAATACTTGGGCCTTGGCAAGGATTTAGAAAACAACTAAGAAACTTATGTTCAACCATATCCAATTTATTAATATAGTAAGGACTGTGCAAGAGAGAGGGGACAGGCATGATAGAAGATACAACCTTGCATTTAACACTGTGACTATTAAGACATGAGTGTGAAAAACTGATTTATACCTCTCTGCCCAAATAGTGCAGAGCAGCTGGAAGAAATAAAAAGGTGGAAGGTGGACCTGTTCCACCAGCAATAAAAGTCCATCAGTCAGGTTGATGAAGGAATCTTTGCTATAACCATCCTCCATTTGGGAGGATGTTTTTGAAACATCTGCTTCACTTAGGCAAGGGAAGAGCTCATTGTTTACACAGAGCAGTTCATATTGTGAACACAGACACTTTAAAATAGTGTTCTCTTTTGGTGTGTTGTTCATGGAAAAGCTTGCTTTCTGGCAGGAAATAAAAGGGAAAACTGTGAGAAGCAACTAATTATTGAAGGAATATTAATAGAGGAATGACAGCTTGGACCCTTCCCTGCTATGCTAGGCTGCTGAATTGAAAAAATTGAGCTGAATGTCTTTATTTGAAGTGTATTATCATTGCTAGTGAGTCATGAACTCCTATAGAGTTAAAACAGTGCAAATCCTGTTATTTCAGGTGGTTGTTTAAACTGCTCAGTTTCTATGCAATTCTGCCACTTCTGCTAAATACGAGACACTGAGAAGGGGAGTAATGACTCTTCATACTCAAAACCTTCCCTGGTGAAATTCTACTTTTGAGAAGGGTGGTTTTGTGAGGAAAAACAGCACAAAATAAAGTCACCTTTTTTCCCCCCTTAATATCCACTGGGCAGATGTGTGAGGCCCTGAAGCAAGTCCCCAGCAGGCAGGATGGACTGTTTGGGAGCTAAGAATAATATTTAAAGGCTGTGTAAATATACAGAGAATCAGTGCATAACCCTCTCCTGGTAACTGGATGCTGACTTTCTGTTCACTCTACCAAAGACATTGACTACAATAGGAAAAGAAGAAGAGGAAAACACAGCTTGCTGTCCCCTTCCCTACAATATTATGCTCTCACTAGATCACTGTCACAGCTTTGACTGCCCCCAAATTCCCATCCTGTGTCATGGTAGGAAGCTGTGTTGGATTTAAGCTGAGAGGGCAGGCTTTGCAAGGGCTATCATTGGCAATAGCTGCTGCAGAGAGCTGCAGGTGCTGCACGGAGTCAAGGATAATGCATATATTTAAAGGTATTTTCATTAATACATCTTGTGCAGACCTGTTCATGTGCTGGAGCTAACAGTGAGCTCTGATAAGTTGCTAAAAAGGAAAGGAAAAGTTGCCAGAAATCTGTAAATTTTTAGGTGCAGAGCTTTGGAGTTTTTGGTTTGTTGTGGGTTTTTTGTTTGTTTGTTTGTTTTTCCCCCCAAAATTCCAAGAACAGATTTCTTAGGTTTGGGTTTCGGTAACTTTTCATCCATTAAAATAACATTCAGTGAATAGGCTGATAGCAATACTGAGAAGCTAAAAAAGGATTAATCTGGCCACAGCTCATGCAAAGCCCCTTCTGTGTGCATAGAGGAGCCTCAGCTGTGTATCTTTGAGGGCAATAAAGCACGTGATCTCAGATCACTTTGTAAAGGAAGGTGGGGTAGTATGCACACATCTATTGGTTAATACCTGTTCTCTCCTTTACAAGTAATAAGCTGCAAAGCAAGAAGGGACAGGTACAAGAAAAATAACTGGGAGCTCTTGCTTTTTCCCAGATGAGTCAGTCTTCCTGAGAATATTGCCTTTGCCATTTATGCATATGATCAACAAAAAGAGCAGAGATTTAAAGAAATGCCCTCAAGTTCACATGTGGATCAAAATGTACTTTGAAACCTGCTGCACACTGCCCTTGCTCACATTCCCTAATGTGAGTTTTTTGCATTGCAAAATGCCTTAAGTTGCCTTTTTTTTTAAGGCAGTCCTGGAACTGAGCCATAAAATGTAGATCTGGATAAGTGCTGCCTTGCATGTTTTAGGCTATGTCCAGAGACCCTGTCATGAGGAACATGTGAGCATCCATAGGGAAAACCCCTTCAGTGTTCTTGCCAACACCACAGGCAGGGGCACGATGTGAATAGCTGTTAGTTTGAACAGGGTAGTTTCTCATGGCAGGTAATTCAGGGGGATGTGTTTGCTTTGGGGCACAGGTAAACTGCCTTTATCATTCCTGTTACCTGCCCTGTGCTGTGGACTGTGTTCTGCCCCATATCTTTAACCCTGCAAGTCAGAGCATAGTGTTAAAGGAGGGCAGGGTTTGGTTTAATAACCCCAAGCACTTGGCCAGTGGCACCCCTCTCCTCATGCTGTCCTTCAGAGGGAGTATTGAGGAAATTATTCTACATGGAGCATTTTGCAAAGTTTTTCACATTTCACTGTTGTAGCACTGGAAATTGTAAAGGGAACTGTACCAAACTCAGCAAGAAAATTGACATTATACCCGGTGTAACATCAACTACATGTGTGTACATTGGAGTTTCTTTGACAATTAGTAGCCTTGAGTGGCCATGCGGAGCAGCCCCATGTGCTACAATTTGCTTTGTTTCTGAGAGTGAGGCATCTGTGCAAGAACTCCATAGGATTTCTGTGCTTTTACTCTCTTCTTGCCTTGCTTAATGCATCTGCATCCTGGCTGATACCGCCCTGGAGAGAAGGGACATCAGGGTGGTGGAGGTAGAAGAGATGTTGGTGTCCTCAGGAGCATCTAAATGGCTCTGGCATTTGCTTCAGAGAGGCCTGAAGAAGCAATAACTTGCACTGACTTCAGACTTCCTCAGGCTCTGGCATCAAGAGGACCAAAGTGACCTTTGTTTCTTCATAGTAAAACAGTGTGTCATGCCAAATCCTATGAGTAATTCGCATTGGGCCTTGCATTGGCTGCCTGTGAGCTGTATGTGAACAGTACCAGCAGCAGTAAAATCATGGGTAATACCTGACATGTAGCTCCCTTGTGTCTTGCTGGGCATAATTCTGTATTGTCATGAGAGGCAGCGTATTTATTGAGAATGGGTTTTGTCCTGTTGTGTTCCCAGTAGTGGGCAGGAGTGGATGTGTGGGTGGGAAAGCCAGTGCCATCCTGTGTTCCAGCTGGTTTTATTACCCTGGTTTCCTGTCATCCCCCAGAATGTGAAAAGCGGAGCTGAGAGGGTGACAGATCCAGTGCCTGGATGCTCCTCCTGTGTGCAATGTTTTGCTCCTTGTGGTTTGGATTTGTCAGTTTGCAGCCCAGAAGCTGACTCAGTGGCCATGCAAACCCAAGCCTGAGTTAGCATGTGCTGGCAAGCAGCCACCCACGTCCCTTCTCTCTTCCCAAATCCCACATACGTAACTCAGTATGTGAATGCAATTTTATGTTATTACTGTTTGCAATTTTATGAATCTGGGGTTCACACTCTATTGCAGGAGAACACTGCTCATCCTGTCCGTAGCTTGGGATGGAAGGACAAGAGCTCCTACAGCCCCTGGTAAACTTGACTTAGCCAGCTAAATGGGCAAGTTTCATCTTGCTCCATGAGGCTTTCCTGGCCTTTCCTCATGGTGGCAGAGGCCCAGCCCTGCCTGTCAGGAGTCCTGCCTGGCTACAGAATCAGACAGTGGGCAGGATGGCTCTCAGCACTCTGTGGCAGCTGAGAAACCTCCTGAGATAAGCTTTTGGGGCTGTAAATGGAAATCCAGTTGAGCGGAGTGAGCTTGGGTTCACTTGGCTTGTTGTGAAGAGTTTTGTGTGACTGCAAATAAAACATGAGCTGTTATACAATGGGGAATGCTTTAAAATGAAAGAGGGTAGGTTTAGATTAGACGTTAGGCATAAGTTGTTTCTTGTGAGGGTGCTGAGGCGCTGGCACAGGGTGCCCAGAGAAGCTGTGGCTGCCCCATCTCTGGCAGTGTTCAAGGCCAGGTTGGACACAGGCTTGGAGCAGCCTGGTCTAGTGGAAGGTGTCCCTGCCCACAGCAGGGGTTGGAACTGGATAAACTTTAAGGTCCCTTCCACCAAACCATTCTGTGAGAAAGCTAGGGCTGTAATGAAGGATAAACCCCAAGTGTTTTAGTAATTGGGATAGTATTTGCAACAGTTCTTTCTTTTTCTAAAGATGCCTACTCAGCATGACCCATGTGCTGCTTAGCAAATAGCAATCCCACTTGGCTCTGGGGAACAGCCTCACTACCTGATGCTCCTGCAGCAGCAGGAGCTGAGCCAGGGACAGCCCAAGCAGTGCTCCCAGAGGTGTGGGCAGCTTGTGCTGCTCCAATGGGAGCCTATAGAGACATTGTGGGGCAATTCGGATCTTTTGGGATCCAGCTCCTCATTGTGCTACCTGAGCTGAAGTGTCACCCCTGCAAATCATGTGTCAGGAGGCTGGGGTGACACTTCTCACCTCCTGCCCATCACAGATACTCCCAGCACCTCTTTTCCCTATAACTGCCACTAAGAGAACCATTTGGCTGCTAAGAGTAAAATAAATCCTTAAAAGGTGGCTGTCTTGATTTTTGCGTATTTTTCTGTTGTTACTTGTGGTAGGGTTGATTTATTTATTTATTCATTTTGCTCAGAGAACTAAATAATCTGGTTCTCTCTCTTTTGTCCTTCTGCCCCCCCCCCCGTCTGTTCATGAGGGAATTTTTTACTTGTGACTTCTGGAAATTGGCACTTCAGTATTGCCTAGCTCTTTATAACATCAAATACTGGATTGGCAGGGATTTGCTATTAATGGGCACAGAGAAGATTAAACATCTCCTGAAAGTGGATAAATACATGTAGACGTTTTAATAAAACGATAAGGCACAAGGCCCCACACATTAACAAACAGTAAGTCTGCTGTTATTAAATTTACTCTGAGCATGTCACAGCCCTCATTCTCAGCTTTCAAATGGTTTTTGATAAGGCAGCCAAAAGGACTTTGCTTTGAGGGTTTCTGGATGATGATGTCAAGCAATTGGAAAGGAAACAGTGTTGGCTGTAGGATGGGCACAGGGATGCAGAAGCAATGACCCCTGGCCCATTCTGACCCACCTGGGCTGTTCCTCACTGCACAGTAAGCTCATGCCTTCTTCACTCCTGGGCTTTGCTTTTCAAAAACAGGCCTTTCTTCTTTTTGCTACATTGACAGAGGTTGGGGAGAGCAGCCTTCTGGTTCACTGCTACCTGGCTGTTTGTCTGGAAGAAAGCAGGCTGCAAAGGGCAGATGTTTAAAAGAAAAGAAAAAGCTGAATCTCAACAGGAAAATACCAAGTAAAAAAATGAAATCAAGAAGAGCCCAGACTGAAATAACATGTAGGAAGAACCTTGGTTGTGTTAGCAGCAGATTGATGGTGACTGATCACAAGGAGAACAGCCCTGCTATTGATGACAGGAGTATTTGTCTTTGCAGACTTTTGGCTCTTCAATACTGTGTCCTAGTTTAGGCACAGGGGTAGTGGTGGGGTGGTGATGCATGTCAGGACAAATAGTGAACCAAGATTTGCAAGATCATCATTTCTCCCTCTTGCTTTTGAGATGTTGATGCTCATTTGGCCTTCAGAGTAGCATAGGTTAGGACAGAGTTTATGCTTTCTGGTGTGCTTGCTTCCCTACATGATGCTGCCCAACTGTGAGTGGTATCCAAGTACATGATAAAACCACAGGATAGTTTATGCTATGAGCAGGTTATCACTGTTTTTTATTCTTTTGAACATCCCTATTGAGGACAAGAGCAAATATTAGAAAGGGCTTCCATGTGGTTCTTCTAAGTAGTGTTGCTGCTGTAAACTTGGGTGGTGTGTATTTTGGAGCAGGGAGGCATCAGGGCAAGGTGTAGATGCTGGGGCAGGTAGCTGGCCACACTCCTCTCCCTTCCCTGTCCCCCTCATGTGCTGTGGATGCATGTCCTGATAATTGCATAAGCAGCCCTATATGATATCCTTTCTTGCTCACAGCACTTAAACCCAGGGCCCTGAGAGCTCTGCAAAAGTAAGGGTTTCGTTTTGATGGTGAAGACAGATGCTCTCACTTGTATCCAGGAGAGAACATAGTCCCAGATGTCTTTGGTGGGGATAAGAGTGGTCAAACAGGCTGCGGAGTGCAGGAAGATGTGACTGCCAAAGAAGTTGTTTTGACTGCAACAGAGAAAATAAAATGTGAAAGCCATTAAGGAAATATGAGGGGGAATTCAAGGCTGCTGCCCTCTTAGAAGATAACTTCTTACTGGAAGGGCCATTTAATCACAACTGCACATTTAGCCATTTATCTAAGTTAAGGAAGTTATCCTCCTTTCTGCCATAGCTTTACTGCTACAGTGTATGTGCACATTCATCTGGAATTGAAGGGAGTTTTATAGTGATTCATGGCAATGAGACTAACACAGTAGGACTACTTTTAATTCTTGCTCCTAACTTTTAAAAGTATGATGAATTTGGATTGAATTAACCGGATTGTCTTTAAACTGTTCCTACTCGGTGTTTTCCATGAGACAGATGTAAATCTGGAGTAGTTTTTCCTCAGTCAGTGGCATTGCTTCTGTTTTGATGCGGATGTAACTGAGAGCAAAATCTGATTGTCCCTGAGAAACCCATCATCTGCTAGTTTGAAAGGAAGACTGGAAGCTCAGTGGGCTATGGAGAATATTATTAACAATCTGTTATGCAAATCTCATAAATCTGCCTTTGTAAGAGGTAAGGAAGGGTTAATTCAGTTAACAGAGAAGACTTCAAAGTTTGTAATTTCTTTCAATTCATTGAATAGACATGGATTTTCAGAAAGCACACAAAAAGCTCAGTTCTGTAGTCTGGGGCATGTGGTTCATTTTATGTATGTACATGAGCTTTCCTCCTTCCTCAGAGAATGCCTTCAAATGCACATTTGTTTCACGTCCCCTTTTAACACAGCTCAATGCTACAGATAAATCACTACTCACTGATTATGTTATCACTGTGGAAAAGTTTGTGAAATCACAGATTTGGCAGCCTGGTTTCATAAACATCCTCAAATAAGTACACGGTTTGGGAAAAGTGAAACGTTTTATTACAGACTGAGCTCTCAGCCTAGATGTCTGCAATACCTGTGAAACACCTCCACCCTCTGAGAAAGATGGGGAAAAATTCATCTGCCAGCACTTACTGTATCATAGAACCATTTAAGGGTCTGGAGTGGAAGGGACCTTAAAGATCATCCAGCTCCATAAATGCAGGGACAGGCAGCAATACCTTTCTAGAGTCTAGTAAGTTGCTCTAAGCTCCGTCCAATCTGGCCTTGAGCACTGCCAGGGATGGAGCAGCCACAGCTTCTCACATGGAAGCCTCAGCACCCCCACATGGAAGAATTTATTCCTAACATCATTCTTTGTGCCTTAGCATAGTTTCCAGGAGGATCTGATCCATTTTAGATTTTTTTTTTGGTGGTTTTGTTTTTTTTATTCTTTCTTATTTTTATTTCAGCCGTAGCCAGGGCTACTTTTGGCACTATTAGTATAAAAGTTAGGTTTGCCTCCTGTGATTTCTCGTGATCTGAAGTATTAACTGCATGTGAGGGCAGTGTCTCAAAGAGATAAGGCTCTGTCTCAGAGAGGCAAGTGTCACAGCCCTGTGTATGTGTCCTGGGGACATCAGGAAGGGAACAGAAGCCATCATCCACATTACAGCAAGCGGAGGTGCCAGCAAGAGGTTAGTAAAGGATGCAGAAGTTGTTGGTAGGATGTGTCATCCATTGCGCTCCAGATATCCTTTGCTGCTCAGAAGCAGCCTGTAAGAAAGACAAAACTCATAACTGGCCATAGCATCACAGTGACTTTTAAACTGTTTTTGTCAACCAATCTTGAAACCAGCATTTTTTTCCTTCCCTAAAATGTGGAAGTAGGTTACATATCAGAGTGCAAGGAATACTTTTTAAGAAGGCAATAATGAACAGAAAATTTAGGGTCCAATCTTCTACTTATCTACCTCAAATTTGCAACCAGCCGTAATGAACAAACTACTGCATGTGGCTGTATACTCTATTGCTCCCCCAGCCTCTCTGACCTTGTCTGAGACAACATTTGCATTTGGCAAATATACTGAATAAGTTTTGTTTTTCTGATAAATATTTGGGTTGTTTGGGGGAAAGAAAAAAAGTCAGGTTAATTGTAGTTAATGGTTAGCCAAACAGTGACAGGTAAGTAAACAGAGCTTTACAAAGGCATACAGGAGGCAGCACTGAGTGTGTTCTGAGGCATTGCAGGCAGGTAATTTATCAGGTACAGCTCATCAAGCCTCAGGGACGCATATATGACTCGTCTGCTGTGTTCTTTTAAAATCGTATTTGCCCTTAGAATTTAACTTTGATTTAAAACACTAACCTTCCTTACTTCTCCGCAAAGTGTGTGAACACCAGAAAGTTGCACTGATTAAGAAGGAAATGAATCAGAGGTTAGCTCCAAATTGTATTGGGTTTGGATTTCATCACCATGAAATGCGTTATATGATACTGGAGACACACAGCATGTTTAAATGTACAATGAAAGAGGCATGGCCAGGAGAGTGTCTGTAGGAACGTAATACTTGATGGAATTTTACAAGTTCTAATCTTCAGTGTTATCTCCAGTTTTCCCATCACTCCCTGGTCACAGCATACCTGGATCAAGCTCCTATTATGTATAGTTTAAAAGAAGTAATAAATACTTTATTTAAAAAGCATTCAATTTAACGTGCCATCGGGCAATCATGATTCTATATGGCTATGAAATAAAATGAGGTTCCCATATTTTCAAGGAATGAAGAAAACCACAGAGCTACACAGCCTTCATTCTGCCTTTGAGACCATGCTCAGCTTCAGAAAGTGTTTAGAAGGAGAGGAAAATTAAAGTATACAGTCAAAAGCTTTAGTTGCATTATCAAAGATCAGTCCTACCAGTCAGTCTTTCTTGTTGAGATGCATTTGCTTTTATTTTATAGAGAAAATTACTTATTTAGACATCAATAACCCAAGTAAAATCATGAAAAGGTGGAAGTTTACTTATCTTGAAGGAGGTGAAGTGTAGTGGAAGAGTTTAAATTTGGATGAAGAACTGATTAAGGAAGACATAACAGATTGTATCAGAAAAGCTCTGGAGACAAGTGTCTACTTGGTATCCTTAAGAGTTGTTTCTGGGACATGTCTAATTAACGATTATCATTAAGGATCTTAGTGTGCTACCTGAGTTTGTCCTAGTGATGTTTCATGGCAGAGAGCTGAGAGATGCTGAGAATGAAGATCTGAATGGCATTTAAGTAGAATCGGAGGATGCTAAGGAATGGAACAAAAGTTAGATAAAGTTGCACAAAGCCCAGAAGTTCATACTGACTGTGCTTTAAGCTGTAAGAATAGTGGAGCTCTTGTGTATATGCAGAAAAAACCAATACACTGTGCAGGAAGTCCCAGTAGGGATAAGGCACTAATACCATTTACAATACACTGCTAAGTCTTCTTCAGGAATACTGTGTACAGATCTGGTCCCCAGCTTAATGGAAGATGGGTGTTAACTGGAAGAGATATAATAAAATGAAAATAATGGAAAATACAGTGGTTTATGAGACAGGTCTGAGTCTGGCTAATTGAATAAATCCAGTTAATTTAGGACTTGGTATGTGCATTGGAAAAGATAATACCGGACTGAGGAATGAGCTACTTCAATATAAAAACCAATGCTAGCTCAATTTATACAAATAGTCTGAAATGTAAAGGCTGAGTTCAGGTTGAACATTTAGAAGCAAAACTGATAAATGGCAAAAGAATGAAGGTCTGGCGCAACATCCCAAGTGGCATGGAGAGCCCTGTATATCTCGGGGGGGGGCGGGGGGCAGGAGTGTGGCATGCCAGAGCTGAGCATTACATAAGGAAACTTATAGGAACATTGTATGACCCTATAGGTTGCAGTGGAGAAGTAATTTACTTATAGCTATCGCTGTTGTCATTCATTCCTATTAATCTACTAATTGTTTGTAAATTAATAAGTCATAGGCAAGTTAGGTCTCATTATAACCCAGATGCTTGTAGTGAAATATGACTTATGTTGTGTCTCTATTGAAATCTTTAGTTTTCTGCAAAAAAGGAACATGCTATCCTATGCAGAGGGGATGAATAGTTCTCTGGGTATGCTTATCTCTCTCCCTGTTGCCTGCAAAGGCTCTGGCAAGAGCTCGTATGGATAAGACCTCTGAAAGCAACTGTGTCTGTTACTTCCTCTTCCCCGGCACTGGTGATTCAGCAGTAGTTAGTCTGTAAGAAGAGACGTGGGTTTTCTGCCCTTGCCGAGACAGGGATTGAGCCTTACTATCAGGGAATTGGTTGGAATTGTGTATATTTGACATACAGTTGGACTTGGTATTTGTTTGTCCTATGGGTGATCTCTTCTTCTGCCTGCAGCACTTCGCATGTAATGTCACTTTCAGCCCTTCCAGGTGGAGAAATACCTTGATACCAGAAATACAACTTAAAGTACACATTTGTTAAGGCACTCAGTGCTAAGGTGGTCAGAGGAAACATCAATTTTTTAAATCCCATGTCAGTGAATCACCTTGAGAAATAGCTCAGAGTCTTCAGGAATATTGTGAATCAGAGATTGTGAAATTGAAACATTTCCTGCAATTAGAAGGCACTCGGGAAGCATATGTTATATGTCAAAGCCATATCATAGGCTTATGCTGTAACTTTTAACCTCTTAGCTCTCTTGATCAAGAGGTTCCCAGGCTATTAAATTGTCTTTATTGCTCTGTCATGTATTTGTAGCATGTGCTCAGTAGTAAATATATAATCTCATAACAGAACTAAAGAAGATCCTGTACTTTTCCCCTAAACCTCCCAAACAAAACTCTTCTTCTTTTTTTTTTCTTAATAAAGATAGGAGCATGACCCTAGAGGCAAAAACACTGGCTGAGGAATTCAAGCTTTGTTTTGAGTCATGGTATTGTGCCATAGAGGATAAAGTACATTTTTAAGTCACTGATAAATATGCTGACTACTTTCATTTAGGGACACACTGTTACATACTATTGCTAAGAAATAATTGCATTAATTCAGATTTTGATCCCAGGGGAATGTAGAAAAAACACCCTGTAATTTCCTCCCTCTTTTTCTTCCAAGCAATTCATGTGCAAGGAAAGAAGCTTTTCATGTCACAGCAAGGAAATAGTTACAGTGTCTGAGGGATGTGATGATAAACTCCTGTGGAAATCAACACAGCATTGGTTTTCACTTACAGCAGTATATGTGTTAGTATCATATACAGCTATAAAATACATTAAGCTTGGTTCTTTTTGAACTGATCCAGAGCACTTCTTAGCCCACTGTGTCTTCAACATCAGGATTTTCATTATGCAATTAGAGGAGTGTTTATGCATCTGATTTGGAACTTTAATTGCTCTGTATAAATTAAAGCTGATGACATGCATTTGTTGAAACTAAGAGGGGAAGAAACGACAGCAGCCCCATGGGGAGGCTCATGTAAGGGCATGCATGGTTGGGAGTGTTTGCTTGTTAAGGGGTCTGCACGTTAGCACCCGAGACTTTATGGGTGACTGTGTGTGCTGTGGGGAGAGCAAACTGTGCGGTGCTCATACTGCCTGTCTGCCCTAGGGCAACCCTAAGGAATGTCTGCCCTGGCTGCTAAAGCAGAGCTTTGGGTGGGCTGGGACCCTCTGGGGAAAAAGTACACTCTTTGGGGTGTACTGCCTGCCTCCCAGAACCAGGCTGTGTGTCCCCGTGAATTGTCCATGCTGAGGTCAAATAAAGTTTTGTGCATTCAGATGCCTTCCAGCTTCTTCATGTGGGAAGCTTCATGTTAAGAATGGGAGGCAGGATCAGGATGTAGCTGCTGCACTATTTCCTTTTTGGCACTGGGTTAGTAGGGTGAGGCAGAAACTTTTTACCCTGAAAGAACTGCAGTCTCTAAGGGAAGTGGGGGGAATACACACACACTCATATATATATATATATATATATATGTATATACATACATATATTTAGATCATCTCAAGAAGGTGTAAATAGCTTGTTCACCTATTGCTGATTTCCACTGTTATAAAATGAAGAGCTACTTTGCCTCTGCCATCTTCTTATGCATATGTTTCCTGAACAAAACATGTATTAAAATGGGACATAGAGCACCGACTGGTGAAGCCAAAGTGCCTTACAATGTCTTTTTGACAGTAAAGCATGCTTTCTTTCTTGCCAACTGAACTCCACAGGAGTGGAGCTACTGTGGTGGAGGAGGATGGAGTGGGACTGTCATGGTGCGGCAGTGGTAGCTCTGCAGCCATGTGTCTTCATGGGGATTATTAATGAGGTCAGTGGGCAGGGACTCGAGGGGCTTGTGATGGCTAGATGGAGCAGAGCTGACATTCTAGCAACTAAGCTGTTTATTCCCCAAATTCACTTTTGTATTTTTAATCGTAATTAGGCACGTGTATTCTCTTTGTATATGGAATGAGAATTTATAGTTACCTTCTAAGCCCAAGAATTGCACATTTAGTTTCACTTTTAAGTTAAGATAGACTTATGGTGACTTCAAGAGGCCACTTAATATATATATATATAGTATACATATTTTATATATATGTGTGTGTGTGCAATGCCGTGGAGGAGGAAGGCAGTGGAAGGATTTGCTTTGAAGGAGTTCACAGTACATTTGGAATGCAGTTGTGCATACCAGTGGTTTCCAGCATTGCTCAATGTGCAGGCACCTACAGTATTTCCAAGGGAGATGGGGTACAGTCCTCTGTCTAACAAGTGTCTGGTTTTCATTATTTACCTTTCATGGGCATGGAAACAGTCCAGGGACTCTCAGGGAGATGCTACATAATACACTTTTGCAGTAATAACCACAGAGACCTAATAACATCCTTCTACTAAAATACAGGCAAAAAAATGAGTTTCCAGTGGCCTGTCTGAGAGATGTGTGCATTTATTCACTGCTTCTGAAATCCTGTTGTCTCTCTGTAAGTTTTCATGTAATGACCACAGTAAGAAGCTTTCAATTAAGAGATGGCCTTCCAATTCTGTGGTATAAGATTTCATTACTTACAGGCAAGTTTGGGTCTAAAGAAGAGCTTAAAACCAAAAAGAATGGAGTAAGACTTTAAGGTAGAAGTTTCTAAAAGCGGCAGTATTGCCATCAGGGCTTCAGCAACATGATCTTTACACGGTCATTGATCTAGGCCAGTACAGATTTTCTACCTTATGAGTTCCGTATTCTTGAAGTGTAAAATGTATTTTACTTCACTGATGGAGAGCCAGTTTTTAAAATAAACTCAACTAAATGGAAAAAGAAGAGCAGACAATTTTGCATGCGCAAAGACGCATGTTATTAGGAGCAGGTAAGAATATATTTGCTATTTATGAGTACCCACACAGTTCTGGGTAGGATTAATTCCTCCCAAGAACACAAGCTTAATCCTGAGGTTCCAGAAAGCCATTGTTTTGCTGTGTCCAGTGTCCTGCAGGACATTATGCCAAGTGTAGTTGAAAGTGTTGTGGGACTCCTCCTTGGAACCATCAGCTCTAACATGCAGGGAGAAAAGCAGCACCCTAAAAACTACATTGGAATTACTATTGGACCCACATTTTCTTTTCTGCGTTGTGTTAGTAGTGTATTGTCCACAATAGATGCATGCTGACAAAATGTTTTTCTTGCAAGATGAACTGTTTTGCCATTTATAGGGAGAGTTCAGTAGCATATAGCAGAAACTTTCCATAGACAGTTTTGAGACTTTTAATGGAAACTTACTTTGGCAACGCTCTGAAAGCACTCAATAATTTTCTTTATGAGATCCGAGAGCTAAAACGCAAACCCCTTCTATCAGAGGCTGCCTTGTAAAAGCAAACCTGGTGGCAGCAGAGACATCCCATAGCATTACATATTCAGATCACAAGCTCAGTTTTCTCATTGGTTTCCTCCACTCCTGTAACAGAACCTTTTGGGAGCTTGTAAGCTGAGTGAGGATGTAATGCATCTATCAGCAACTGGTTCCTGTTTCTTCTAAGCCCATCTTTCTTCTTTTGTCTTTTACTTCTGTTATTTTTAAGGCTGGGTTGTACTCAGCTACTTCAAGGTACTACAGCTCAGTACAACTAAGGTAATTCATTTTGGAGTGAGATAAGCTTTTGAAATTGCCTCATGCAACACTCATACCAACACAATAATTTGGTGTTTGGGGGTGAATTTGTGCTTTTGTTCATTCCAAATGATCCTTCACAGAGGAATAGTAGGTTTGGAAACCCACTAGAAGTATCTCAGTGGCAGACCTTCTATCATTGTTTGAGCAGTACAAATTCATCTTAAAGAGAGGATTTTCAAAAGCCGGAGCTAGTAGCCACCTCCCACTGGTGTGCTGTATAATTTGCATGCTGAAGTCCTATTCCTGCTTTGAAAGATCTCCACCTAAATGCTTTGGCATTGAGGTTTTGTAATACAGACCTTAATTTCTGGTTTTGGGAAGAGGATTGTTCTGCTTTATTTTTCTGAGACTGGCCACACAATCCAATGTATGCAAAGTCTCACATTCAACACTGCAAAATTTATTTCCTAGCCCATGGAATAAACAGCTTGGTTTGTTCAAGATGAGTATTTGTTGCCAAGTTTTGGGGGGTGAAGATGAAGGCAACACAAAGGTGCTTTGTTCTGCAGAGCTGATAGCATTTCATCACTTGCAGCTAGTTGATTTACTGGGCTCAGGAGAGCTGCTGCAGCTCCTCCATGAAGAGATAGATAGCGGTGGAAGACTGGGAATGCATCAAAGGCAGCCAAACAGACCCAAGGCTTTAAAAACTTGTTAGGTGCCATTTTCCCCAGATAAGGTGGCTCTGGTTTTAGGAAGTCTTATCAGAAGATACTTAATGCAGGGAGCAGCTTCGCAATGGGGTGGGAGGGCTGGGGATGTGATGTGGGCAATTTCTCAGAAGGCAACTGTTTTGCAATTGCGGAAACTTCCTGGGGTGCAGTGGCCACAACCAGATCAGAAGTTAATGTCATGTTGTGGAAAGCGAAGTGTGATTGTTTCATGTATTTGTTTTTAACAGAGGTTTGTAAGTGCCTGCCTTGCATAATTTTTTTTTTCTTTGTTATTTTAGTACTCACTAAAAGTCGCTGAAAGCTTAAAGATTCAAGTGTGTGAATCCTTAGAGCAGTTGGAGCTCAAATCTTAACACTGTTTGCCTCTAGTATCTTCTGGGCTTGCTATGCCACCAGTTCTTTCTTCCTTTGAATTTTCATGTAAGAAGCAGTGTAGGGAAAAATGTGGTGTGCCAGAAATATGCCAGGATGTGATTTTAATTCTGCTGAGGAAACTTCTCAGAACAAAAAGATGGAAGGCAAGGTAATGCCAGGGACACAAAGCATGTGGGTGTCTTAGGAAGGTGTAGTTGTATTTTGGATGGATCCTAGCAGTGTTTGTGTGGTAGTCATTTCCCACAGCAGTAATCCTGGTGCTGGAGCTTACACTTGGGTGTTCCTGGCTCTGTTTCCCTTCAGTTTCTTATATAAAACAAGAAAATCCTACCTATTGCTCTGTGGAAGACAGGACTAAGAGCTGTTCTGTGTGTGCCTGGCACAGCATCAATGCACACAGGGGAAGAGTGGGTGTGCAGCAGGACTTGCACACCCTCTCTTACCCTCCCATTGCCCATAAGTAGGCAATCACTTCTCTGCCCAGGGACCCAAACTTGTGTACAGCAGTGAGTTTCCAAAATGCTGAAATGTCACAAAAGGCAAAAGTCGATTATTTCTAGCCACAGAGTGGGGAAAACCCCCAAACCCATCGGATTACAAAAAAACCATCATCCACCAAAATAAGCAATTGCGTGCAATCTGTGCAGAAGAAACATTGTTGGGGCAGAGGAGCAGATGGGAACTGGAGTGAATGAGATCAGTTTTACAGTCAGGCTTTCACGTCTCTACATGCATCTTGCTGCACGAGTAAAAAGTTCCTTTTTTTTCCTCTCAAGACACATTTGGCAAAGATAAGCACAATCCAAATGACTGCTGCTGATAACATTTTTCCATTCTGTGCTAGAGCTTAGGTTGTAGCTAATTCACCAGCTTTTTATGAAGGATGGGACTTTTGTTACCCCCTTTGCTGACCTGATGGAGCAGTTTCTTTCCAGAAACTTTTTCTCCAGGGAGTGGAATGCATTAAAACAGGTTTGTGGCGTTTGTGTAAGAGTAGATTTTTCTTTTAATCCTTATTTGCATGTCTTCTGCATTTTCCTATTTGCATATAGTGGGGTTTTTTTTTGTGCTTGAGAAAGCTGCCCAGCGTTTTGTTTGTCTCGTTGCTTAGAACAGGTTGATGAAGAAGACAAAACCAATACTGTCCCTCAGACTCTGGGGACAAGGGAGTTGCAGAATCAAATTCAGCAGCTGCAGTTATCTTCACAGTAATTTTAAACCACTCACAACTGAACAGCCACAAATTCTGAGTGTATCTGAAATAGTAATTTAACTTGAAAAGACTGTTACAGAATGATGTATTGGCTTTGACAAGGCTGTATTTTCATAACTTGCAGGAAACAAAATAATTTTATTTACCCATTTGTTAATATGGGGTTTTTTACTCAGTGTTTTCAAAGACAAGAGATACGTAAGGGGTTCTCAAAAGTCTGACAAAGGAACAGTTGCTTTACAGGCCTTTGTGCAGCCCATTGCATGTGTGGGCTTCAAATACTTCACACAGAAGCAAGAATGTTTCTTTTAACTGGATTAAAAGCAGCAGGAGGAAGTGGAAAGGTTGTTTTGGCAAGGTCAGAGAGAAATAAAACCTGTGCATGGGCCCTATTCTGTAACCAATCAAAACAAAAGACAAATTCCATCATCTCGTTTTCTGGGACCTGTGCAAATGAATATTGTGATGATACAGGTCTGAGAGCATTAGCAGAGGTTTATCCGGTATAACATGCTATTTCTGCAGTTCAGATTGCAGAATTTGTAGGCCCAGTACTAAGCCATGGAGCAGTTGCTTTGTTGAAGAGGGAGCAAGAGCAGGAGGAAGGCTACCTGCCTTCCAGTTCAGGTTGCATGGCAGAGGTTAACCATGTAAATCAAGAGATGGAGGGAACTTTTTCTAGTTTGAGCAGCGTGTAACGTACCATAATTGTGCATTTCAAGTACCTTTTAAAATGTTCAAACTTGTTTATATTTCTTCACAGAACTAAACCCTGGCATTAAATGTGGCTGAGATTCTCTATTGCTAAGTAAGACCAACTCTCAAATCAGTCCACTTGCTGTAACTTGCAACAATTATAGTACCAACAACTAAATTCAATGTTTTTTCTTCCCAGACTTTTGAAGATAAATTGGTCTCCATCTTCAAAACTTATCCAGGTGCTGTTAAATCACTCTGTGGCTTTTTAGTTGTGCTTTCAAAACTTAATTGCTGTTCTCCTCCTTCCAGAAAAAAAGGGTGGCAGAAAATCCATTTACTTCATTTATTGAATTTCACATAGCTAAATTAAGTGAAATAAGAGCTTGATTCAGATCCCATTGGTTTCAGTAGCAGTCTTTCCACTGAGTTTTAGTCAAGGCTTAAATAAAGATCTGAAGGTGATCCAGAGCTCATTTACATTTAATATGCTCTTCAGCTATTCCTTTTAATCTTAAATATTATTGGAGGCTTTTCAAACCCAGCAGCATGTATTAACTTGCTTTCTTGTTAACATGTGCAAATATCCAAATTCCAGCTGGAAGCTCTCATGTAAGTGTTAAAACCTTAGTGTTCGTTCCCATGAATGTGTAGTAGCTGGAGACAAGCTTTTAAAGCTTTTTATCGGCTTTTTACTTGCTCTTTATAGTTAGTCAACGGGGCGTTTGCTACATTAGTACAGATAACTTAACAGTACCTTTATTGTTTGAAGCAGCAAATACTGTTTATCTTGGTCCTGTCTGCAGTTTTTATCTTGTTTCAGCCTCACTTGAGAAGGCTATCTCATTCCTAAGAGACAAGATGTCTCCTGGGGAATTTTGGGGCCTTTCTGTAGCTTTCCAAGTTGGATCCATAGGAAGCTGGAACTTGCTACAGTTCCTTGCTTTGGAGGAAGCATTGTGCAGTGATGCAACAACACAGGCCCAGAGGCTCGATGCAGCATTTGCTGTGGTTGGTGGCAGCACTTGCTGTGATTTCAGAATAGCACACAGAAGTAGATGGGGTTATTGTGGAGGTGGGCATGCGTGGTTCAAGGCAGTGAACAAAACTTGCATCGTCACTGTAGTGTTTTCAGCTGTTCTTCATACATAGTACATCTAGAGATGTCAGTCTAGTCTTCTAGTAGACCTACATATACACGTGTGTATATATATATCTATACATATATATAGGTAAAAATCAGAAATGTGTTGAATTTGTAATAGCAAGCTTTTAGTCTTGTACTTGAAATCAGACGTAAGTGGTTTCTCTTACCCTTTTTGAGTCAGTGTGAGCACTCACACAGAATGTACACCTCAAGGGATTCAGAAGTGCATGTATGAGCACCACAGCATATTTTAGCATAAGACTTGATTTAATATAAAGAAAAACATGTGATTTCTTTTCATTGGCACAAATGAAAATAATGCAATTGCAGTGTCTTAAGAAATCCCACGTGGCAAAGTGTTCACAGCATAGTTTAATGCTTCTAAATCTCATTCCTCAAATTAACTAATTTTGAAATGATTTTAAATAATTGAGGGCTGATGTAACTAGAAACTGGTCCCACATTTTCATGGGCACACATCTTCATTTTCTTTTTATTGTGCTATAAAATCCTGCTGCTCTGTAGATGTTGCCAGAACAAACAACAATGAAGAATGTGATTTTTTTAGACCACAGAGCCCAGGTTTATGTACCCATTGTCATCCACTTGTTTTCCTAAAAATCCCAGTGTAGATCTTAAGATGCCACACATGTCTCACCAAATTAAAGGCTTGATGAGCCATGCCCACTGTTGAGGTCTCTCACCCGCTTGTTGCTGTGCTCTGCACAGGCTTTTTACACCACTTGCAGTGACACAGTAATACAAAATTCACCCTGGATGGTGGGAACCATTGTGTTTCTCTGAGCCGTTTCCCAGGGCCTGAACCTCACATGGATGGGGCTGCATGAAGACTCTTCTTCTGCTCCAGAGCTCTACCTGGCAGATGCATATGGCTGTTTTTGTGATGGGCTTATTAGCTATGCTGGTGCATGAAGCTGAAGGGTAGGGGCACTGCAGCCATGGACTCTTAGCCAGAGGCTGTGATACGTAGTAGGCCCATCCTTGGGGAAACTGGGATATGGATTCTGCTGATATTAATACCAGGGTCTTTTAGCCCTTTCATGGGCAACCTTTTGGGATTGTCTTATACAGTACAAGACAGACTTACTTTGGTCAGTATATGGGTTTCACACAGCACAAGGATCACTGTCCTGAAGCACATGCGTGGGCAGTGCTTTCTCTTAGAGGACCCAGCATGCATGGGATGGCAGTACTTCCATCCCATGTTACAAATACACCGCCATCTCTGCCTTTCCACCACCCCAGTTTTCTCCACAGCAGTTTCCGAAGTCTCTTTCTTTTCAGTAGCCCAGTTACAGACTTCAGTCAGTGCAGACTGAGCTGTTCAAAAGATGCTTAAAAGGGAGGAAGGTACCTGGGTAGTTTTATGTGCAAAATTTATTAAGTGGTGTGTATAAAATATATCAACTGTTGGTTATCATTTGTGTATATATGTGTGCATATATTTGCATAGCAGCCAATGCATGTGAAGTTTCCTTACACTTGTGCTTTCTTACTAATAAATCATAGGAACAACTCATTATTTGGGTTCACTGGTGGTTGCGCTTGTGATAGGACTAGCCATTAACCTTAAGCAACAGTTCAAAAGAGAAAGCCTGACACAAGCTCTTGGTTTCCTTTGTAGCAGCCTCCCCAAAGGGTGCCAGCAGCAGCACCCCATCTGCTGGTGAGGACATCTTGGGCGGGCTTGACTTTCAAGCCATCACTTTCAATAAATAACCAGATGATCTTTAAGGTCCCTTCCAACCCAAACCATTCTATGACTTTATGATTCTATGGGCTGAAATGCAGCTTGGAAAAGAATTGAAGCATGATTGGACCATCCTGGTGCTGTTGGGAGTGGGAGCTGTGCTCAGTAGCACCTTCTTTGCCAGGACAGGGTGGCCTTCTAGTGCGGAGGCCACCGCTCTTGGGCATGCCTGGGCACTGCCAGTGGTTAATGCCAGCTTCTGCTCAGCATTTTCCTGCTATGCACCCAACTGCTGTGGTTTTCTATTGCATCAAGTGACACACTGGTCAGTTGTTATTATCCTCAAGTCCCTTTCGTGGCAACTGCATCCCAGCACCCCATTTTCTGTCTAGTATGTGTTCTGCAGTCTTTGATGTAAGTCATTGCCTTTGGCCATAGTTCAGATAATGTTGTTCAGGGGGCATGTTTTCCTAAACGATACAAACCAGCCTGTGCAGGACATCTGTCCCTCTTAGTTGTTCAGAACCTAGGCAGTGTTTGTCACTTGCAGGCATTCTCAGCAGTGATTTGATATGTTCCTGCAAACCACTGACTAAGCCATGTGAAGAAAACTGATGTAAACCCTGGTTATCTTTCAGTACCTGGTAGAAACATCCCCTCCAAAATTTCTGTTATTCAGCTTTGGAAATTGACCCTTTCCCAGGCTGTAGAAAATCGCAAGGTACCAATCCCCATTTCTTTGAAATTCTGCTGGTATATACAGAAAATATCTGCATTACTTCTATAGTTACATCCTAAGGCATTCAGAGGGGAAAGCTCCAACTCTAGGCTAGCCCACCGTGTTCTTGTACTTGCTCCAAAATTGCACCAGCATCAACAAGAGGATTTAATCCTCCATCCAGTTTGTGTTGAAGCCAATGCAAAGACTGATTTCAGCACATCCTGGTCTGGCCTTAATCTGCAGGATTAATAAAGATATAGACTAAATTAAATAATGACAACAGAATTAAAATAGAAATATTACTAAATGATATTTGGGACAGGAAAAAAAGGACCCTGTAGAATTAATAAGGCTGAATCCCTTATCAGAAATGCTCTGACTTTTGAGAGGTCTTTATTCAGGAGCACTTTGGTTTGTATATGATTATTTATTCTTTCAGGCAAAAGCAATAACCAGCAATCAGGCCACCTAACTCACACTGCCTCCATTAATTGCTATTCAGGATGTGACTTTTTCAATCAGAGGACTCCACTCCTAACTGGAGCAAGGAAAACTTTAAATTAGGTTTAGCTGGAAAAGTTGCTTTTGTCAAATACATAGAAACAAGAAACCATCTGGAAAAGCTTTTCCTTAAGACATATTCTTTCTCTCCACTATGGCATTAGTTTTGGGTCATTTTTGCAGTTACAGTTTCCATCTAAGTATTTTTAAGAGGTCTGTCATTGTTTTGTTCCTAGTGTGTTTGAAAGTCGGGGTTGATCTCTGTAACTGCATTACTCTTAAGCCACACTAAGTTTGAGCAGGGACTTAATACAGCCACACAAGGCTGTTTTTCAGGGTGTTTTGAATTAAAATATGTGCAAAAATTATCATCTGTGGCAGCATTTCCAGTGCCCAAATGCTGCTGTCATTAAGCTAAAACTTAACTACCTGGGAGTTGTATGCATTTGCAACCCCTGTTCTCAAGGGAGAACATCTGCCTGCAACTGAGCCCTGTTTGTACTCCTCACCTGTTTCCTAGCTTTTCCTTTCCTTTTCGTAACTTCCCACAGCACATCACAGCAGATTTGATTTTCTCTTTGTGTCACATGCGCTTTGCTCCCTCTTGAAATTCTTACCCAGAATGTAAAACACACTCAACCCAGTAATACCGAAGTTTCTCCATCACATCTCTGTTGAGGAACTGATGATTTGAAGTTTCTATTTAAATGGTTAATCACATGTCATAACGTGAAGTCAGTTTCTTTATCCAGTCTCTGACATTTCCTACCCTGTTTTCATTAAGGAAAGCATTGCATGGTTTTTTCTTTTTCTATCAGAAACGAGGTTAATCATGATAACAAACGTCTGTTCTAGTACTTCCTTGTAAGCTTAAATGACATTATCTTGACCATTTGATAATGCACTAGGGCAACAGTACTAACTGCATTTTCCTGGTTTCCACAGTAAGTTATGTGGACCTGTTCAATAGATATAAGGGAATGCTTTGACGTCAGCTAAAAATACATACCTGATATACTGGACCTGCCCTTACAGCTGATGTATGTACTTGAATGACATGAGGATCTTCATTTAATCTCTGAGGCCCCATTAGGTGAGGGTTAGTGGCAGCCCTTGTAAGAGGGAAACAGTTCTCCTACGGAGGATTGTGGAGGTGCAGGGAATGACCAAGATCCCCTATGCGTTGTGCAGGACTGATGCAGCAGGCACGGGGCAAGGTTTGGGATGATGTGATTGCCCGTATAGACCCATGTTGAGCAGTATTCCTTACAAAATGATTCTAGTTCATTTGAAATGTTTTTTTTTCCCTATGCTCTCATTAAGGTGAATTGATTGTGGGCAGCACTGATGGTAGGACACTGAGTACCATTATATGCCCTAACCTTTAGAGGCAGGTTTGTATCTGGACCAAGTGCCTGGGAAGGTACTGCCCTTCCATGAAATGCCTAAAACCAAAATGGAAATTGAAATTGCTGCAATGAGAGAGGAGAGAGGAATATTTATAAATGTGCTGGCAGATTAAACAAATCTCTCTTGTTTGCAGGTTTTGTGTTATTGTCAACAATGGCTGGAAAACATGTAGGAAAAGTATATACATTCATTATGTCAGGGCGTATAGAGTTATAAGTGATATATGAAGCATGGAAATGGACTTGCATGGCTCTGAAATTGCCTTTGCAAGTTATTATTTGGATATGTCTGTTAGAGCTGCAGGGAGACTAATGCAGGCTAAGCATGGACAGAAACAGCTGATGATGTGGGGATTGGTGATAACTTGGTTTCAGAGCATTCTCGGGGGTTTTTCCCAAGTCTGGGACAAATATGCATGACAGGATTGAGACCTCAGTAATCAGAGATCTTGGGAAGGGATGAAAGCAGATTTCACTTGTATCAGGGCAATTGCTGCAGGGATGACTTTGTTTAATCTGAGCTTGTATGGATTTGGGAGAATATAATTGCTTAATGTTACATCTGGATGAATGTTTTCTGTCTCCTACATTCACTTGTGGAAAATGGCAGTTAGGAAATGCTTTGGTTTCACTTTTCTTCTTTGGGCTGCACAAGAAAAAAGAGGCCAAGGAGCAGAGGGTTGCAGAGGGTCAACCCATTTGCATCACCTAGAAATACTCCTTTAAGGCCACATTTGAGGCAGAGAAGTGGAACAAGCATGTCTGTGGACAGAGAGGATTTTGGTATCCAGGGCAGCCAGTCCTGCATTTTAAATAAGCACTAGAACTCAGTGAGTTTGCATCTCTTGGGATGTAAAATCACAGACTGGTTTGGGTTGGAAGGGATCTCAAAGCTCATCTAGTTCCGGCCCAGATCTCAGCTTTTCTGCTGGTCAAAGGCATTCTCATCCTGAATTTTCATCAGGAAACTTATCTGTTTTTTACTTTTCTTTGTATGTAAAATATTCTGCTTTCATGTGTAAGTGTCCACATGAAACAGATATAATGTGGTACATACTTCCCACAGCTCCCAGTGCAAGCATCCATGCCCACCATTGACTCCTAATCTTGAACAGTGCTGGCTTTGCTACACACTGAAACAAAAATACATAACGAATGCATGTGGCATCAAAACCTGTCCTTTGGAGGACAAGTAGGTCAAGCTCAGTAGAGGTTAAATCATAATATAATCCATTCACTCAAGCATGCACGTCCCACTTAAAACTCTGTGGAGCGAGGCAAGCACCTCATTGTGCTTTTGCCTCTGGCTAGAATGGCATTCACACTGTAATATACAGATAATTATAGTGTGTATCTTTTTCAGAACACAGTTTTCATAAGCAGAGAAATTGAGGAATGGTATTATTCATCAGATGCAAGCAGGCCATTTTCTTTTCTTTCCAAATGTTCTAATTGGAAATGTTTTCAGCACCTTTGCCTGAGTTCAGTAATATTGCTGCAGGGGGTTAGCTTGTTTGGTTTGGGTTTTATTTGCTCAGCATATACTGCTTATGACCTAAGTTCTCCTTTGGTAAACACTGCTGTGATGAAGTTCACTTTCTGGATGTACATAGATCTCTTTGCAGCAAACAAGGTTTTGGCCTTGTATCCTTCTGATCAAATAAAAAACTTTGTGCAGAGGGTTGTCCTATAGGGTGATCTGACTGTTGGCCATATACTGTTGAGGTCTTAACAGAAGCAACCCTCTTTCGCTTTCTGGATCTTAACTAAGATTCTGTCTACATCTACAGTTTGCTGCGTGGAGGATATGATGAACCTGATGGAGGCGACAAGTGGTTTTGCATATGGCATACCTTTGCATGGTGCACACCTTTGGTAGAGAGCCATCAAAGTGCTTTCTGTGCACAGAACAGGGGAAGAAAGTAGGTCCTGGAGGACCAACCTGAAGCCTCTTTGGACCTCATTAGATTTCCTTCTGCAGCTTCAAAAGCTGGCAAGCTCCTTCTCTTGACTATTTGCTCCTGCATCTTCGCTGTTCTCAGCGCTGTTTTCAAGGCAGCGGTTCATGGTGTACCATGGTGAACCAAATCAGCGAGTCTTCCTGAGCTAAAAATGCCCTCTAACCATTTATTTATTTATTGTACTGGATTATTTGTAGCTTGGATCAACTCTTTGGCATGATTCACTGAGCAGTCACATGGGAAAGGGAGAGGGATATGTGCTAGAGTAACCATGCCTTCAGCCTGCTGCATCAGCCTTGACCTAGTAAGCAGTGAAAAAGTCTGTGTTTCTCAAGACAGCTGACCCAAGTTCAGAGCTCTGTCACTTCTCTGATCCCAAGGGAAGCACATTCATATGTGTGCCGTTTCTCCTAGGACTTGTTGCAGTGAGTTAGGTTGTCCTGTTGCACGATCAGACTGGTGCCAAGCCATCTAGGGTCAATCATGGGCATAGGGTGACTGGGAGGATGCTGCAAGAGAAGGCTTCTCCTTCCTGCCTTCCTTTGGTTCAGATGTGGTATAAACACTGAAGCTATTGCATAGAGCCTGTCTTGAGTACCAGAGCAGAACTTTGCTGTTAATACTGAATATGCAGCAACAGTACCAGGCTACTTGTAAACCCTGAAGACCATAACAGGCTGACTTACATGTCTTTGTTTCTGGGAGCACTCTAAACTCTACCTGCTCCTGCACTGTATTTGGGTGCATTTCAAAATCACTGTGTCAGAGATCAGATCTGATATAGAATCATAGAATCATAGAATAGTTAGGGTTGGGCAAGACCTTAAGATCATCTAGTTCCAACCCCCCTACCATAAGCAGGGACACCCCACACTAAACCGTGCTACCCAAGGCTTCATCCAACCTGGCCTTGAACAATGCCAGGGATGGAGCACTCACAACTTCCTTGGGCAACCAATTCCAGTGCCTCATCACCCTAACAGGAAAGAATTTCTTCCTTATATCCAATCTAAACCTCCCCTGTTTTAAGTTTTAACCTAAACTGACCATCCAAGCTGAGGTTTTGAACCATCTGGGAATCTTCTATTACTGGTTTTTTCCTTAGTTGAAGGATAACATAGCTTAAAATTCATGATGACTTCTGAGAGGACTTTTTGACTTTTCTAATCAGTTCAACGCCTCTTCATCCTGTCCCCAACAACACCATGTTTCCCAGGACAGACCAGCATATGACAATATATAACTTTGTACCTTCAGCATGTGACCACCCCAGAGAATAAGACCCCTCCTGTGACTCTGACTAATAACTTGTGGTCCTCACACTTGAGGCAGGAGAGGGCAAGTGCAGATGTTAAGCACATTGGAACAGTTAAGTTTGAAACTGAAAATCTGCTTAGAAAGTTCTCCTGTTACAGAAGTTCAAGGCAATTGTAAAAAAGGTCATTTCTACTCTTGAGGCTCATGTAATAACAGCTTAGATGGTGTAATCACAGCCCCTTTTAAAATGTCCCCATTTACTAACAATTGCCACTGATCCCAAACACCATAATGATTATGTGGACATATAATGAGAAATAACTTAGGAATGAGAGTGAATAGCCTTGCTTTAAACAATGATGAAGAGTACTTAATCTGTTATCACTGTAGCTCTTTAATGGTGGTGACTGTACTGAGAAATAACACATGTTCAGTGAATGGTTTTGATGATTGATAAGGAAGTGTTGATCACTGCCTATTAAGTTATTTCCCCTACTAATAAAACATCAGTTGTTTGAATCTTCAACAGGTGTTGTCTTACATTACTAGGTCTGAAACTTGCTTCCAGTTTTATTTGCTTTACAGCACCCCACTCAATGATGTTCCCATTTATGACTGGTGCTTCTAGGAATTATGGCTTCACAAAAGCATAGTTTCATTCATTATTTTCTCCAAGTTAAAGGAATGCCATTCTTTCAGTGTGTTATGGAAAACCATGATATTCAGGCTGAGGTTGCATTACAGTGGCAATGAGGTAACAGCTTCCTTTTGCTCCCACTGAAGAGCAAAGTTGGGCTGAAGCTTTCCACCTGAAGGTGTTAAGTTTTTACCACATTGCCTTCTGTATTGTTCTCAGTTCCTCTGTGACAGCATAGCTTAGAGATGTTTCAATTTCAGCTGTGTTGAGATAACCCAGGGAATGACTGGATGAGTACAGAGTTTCTGGGGTTGTGTGTGGTGTTTTTTTCTTTAAAGCATTTGCATTTTGTGCTCTCATTGCGATTGCATGTAGCAGTGATAACTTCTGTCAGTTCCATTAGGTTTGGTAAAGCAGCGTAATAGAATTTTCCCATCATGCCAATATACATGTTTGCAATCTTGGTGGTTCTCTGTGTGGCACTGCTTCCTTCCCCACCAGCAAAGTGTCCTTAGGTGGAATTGCGTGCCAAAGCTGAATATCTTTCTGAATCATGCAGCAAATATGTCAGAATGGCAAGAGATGTGTGAGGTTCAGCTTGCTCTTAAAAACCCGGTCTTGTAGCTTTAGGATTCCTTCAGGAACCCCTGCTCATTCCCACTGAGCTTACAAGGAAACTCAGTGCCCCTGAAAATACTGTGAGTTCTGGGGGAAATCGCCTTTGGTGGTAGCTGGCAGTACACCACTTCCATAAGTGTTTGAGGGTTCTGTATCAATGGCCACTCCTCAGGAATCGAGTTATGTTTGTGGCACAGAAAACTTAGTGCTACTTATGTACAAAAACCATAAAAAAGAAAGTGATGGAGGGTTATTCCAGCTCTTAATTCCAGTACATTCCTGTTCATGTGAGCACTGTTGCCATTAGTGTCATGCAAGATAACATTCTTGTTTCTAATGAATCTTTAGTGATGCTTCACTTCCTGTGTTGCTTGTAAAAACTGGTGGGCAATGAGTCTTAACCATGCATTTATTCTTCCTTTCCCTTATGGAGCTTTTTCCTTTCCTCCACAGTTTGTCAAGGGACAAATAACAAGCTGACCCAACTGGGAAATGTGGAAGATCATTTCACCAGCCTGCAGAGGATGTACAACAACTGTGAGGTGGTACTCAGCAACCTGGAGATTACATATGTGGAGCACAATCGTGACCTGTCTTTCCTGAAGGTTAGTGTTCTTGGCCAATATTGTCTTCCTGCTAAAGGAATATGACCACATATTTTTAAGTGGTGATCTAAAAACATAGCTCACTAATGTCAGAGAAATTGCAGATCACAGCCTTGATACACCCGTAGGCTGCAGGATATGCTCAGACTTGGTAAATCAGGTACTTGAGAAACAGCTTTTCAGGCACTTGCCAGCCTGTTCTGGCTGCAGTGCATATGGTTTCTTCTTATTTACAGATATAATTACATCCTTACCCATTGCCTCACTTCTCAGAGGGCAAAAGGCTTTGTGGTGTTGTTGGGCAAAGCAAAGCACTAAGTGAGCGGCAACCTACTGATGGCAGATTTTGAGGTGTGAAGACCCTTACCCTGCCCTCCAACCTGTGATCATGGCAAGCTGAGAGGAGAACAGGCAGGGGATGGATGTTAAAATCCATCCCTGGCATGGGGAGGAGCACTCTCTGCCATGGGCACTTTCAGGTTCTCCATCAACAGAGACTGGGTAAGTCGTACAGCTCTGCTCCCCCACTGCCAGGCTGCCACCAGTGGCAAAATATATATATATTTTAAAGAAGACATTTTAAATGCATTGCTTTTTACCTAACTGGTTATTAGTTTTGGAGGTTTCCAAAGAAGGAGGCAGTAGAGGAAGAAGGTTTTTTGACATATTAAGTGTATGTCTAGTATCAAGAGCTCTTGTATGGTAGCTCTTGTAGGAATAAACAGGTTAATTCTCTCTGGGTTGACGGAAGTAATGTCTTTGTGTGAGCTTTTCTTCTCAGGAAACAAAGAAAGAGCAAAAACCATCTCATTATAGTAAAAAGCAAGAACATCAGAAAAGAGGTGGTTCAGACATATGGGTTACAAATATGATGGTATTGCCATTTTTCTTTCCCAAGCACAACTTGACCATGGAGCTCAGTGTTCCTAGGAACATAACACATCTCTTGAAAACTCACTGGTAGTCTTCATAGAATAGGAAAATATGCTAAGTGGTAGCTTGGGGGTTTTTCATTTATGGTGATTCTTGCAGGAGATAGATATGCACACATTTCACAATATAAGGAAGGAATTAGCCTGCATCCAGGGACAGTGCCTCCCTTGTCTCTATCCTATAACTATTTATTACTTCAGAGTGAGAAGGTACCTCATCTTCCCCTCTGCTGAGTGTAGGAGGATCTGCAAGGGAAGGGACACAAAAGAGAGAGTATAAAAGCCTCAATCAGATGGCATCTCTGTGCTGCCAATGGTTAAAGGCTGGACAGACACAGAGGGGAAGCACCACATTTGCCATATAATACATGTTTGCATCTGTACTTCTGCACCCCCCAGGAAGCCTTATTTGCTCCTAGGACAGAACAGGGGTAAGCTGGACCTTTGGAATGACCCCTTGGTATTTGCTCAGTTTATGCCTGCTTAGACAGCAAAGTTTTCATCATAGTCCTTTCTTGTTCTTGTATTAATTTTTTTTTAATGAGATCAAGTGATTTATTGTTCCATAAATGGAAAGATGAGAGGAGGAAAGTGTCAAGAGTAGAAAATGCTGCGGATTAAACACCTTGTTTCTTCTGTTGTCCTTTCAGACAATACAAGAGGTTGCAGGCTATGTGCTCATCGCGCTTAATATGGTGGATGTCATTCCCCTAGAAAACCTCCAGATCATCCGAGGAAATGTGCTCTATGACAACTCGTATGCCCTGGCAATTTTATCCAATTACCACATGAATAAAACCCAGGGACTCCGAGAGCTGCCAATGAAGCGTCTATCAGGTGAGACAAGGGCTAGAAATGGAACCTGTAAAGCAAACATCAACTGCTAGGTTATTGGTATCAAGAGCTGATTGAAGATCTCCTCTCAAAGTCATGTGCCATTAGATCCTGCTTTAAAAACAAGGATCCAGAAGCCATCAGTCTGAGCCTGCTGTTATTTGCGCCATCAGGAGCACACATTGTCCTTTTCTGTCAGCATAGCGTGACTGAAACAAACAACTATGTATTTTATTTCCCTTTCTCTAGATCAGAGATAGAAGACTTGGGCAGTTTGTTTCACTTACCAATATTTTTCCTTCTGTGGCAGAAATTCTCAACGGAGGTGTTAAAATCAGCAACAACCCCAAACTGTGCAACATGGACACTGTTCTCTGGAATGACATCATTGACACCAGCAAGAAGCCTCTCACAGTGCTTGAATTTGCAAGCAACCTGTCTTCTTGTGAGTATTATCTTACCAGAAGTGCTATGTGCTCCCGCATTTCAGAGGGAAGAATGAACATCCCATCTTCCGTGCAGTGGGTTTCAGGTCCACCAACTCCTACATGCAGAACCTCCAAGCGCTGTTCCAAGGAAGCGTATCTTCACCACTGACTTAAGATGTAATTTTTCATGGTGTTAGGTCCTTACTCATAGTGAAGTTCTTGGTAAAGCTTCTGTTGGTTTCAGACAGGACTCTGCGTATGTGTTCTTCAAAGACAGCTCAGAATAACGTGCAGTCATTTGCTTTCCTGCCATCTTCTGGTTGCCATGTAAGGCTCTGGTCTAGAAAATCCATATGGGTACATTTGTGGAGTTACTATGGGACTTGAAGCCTTTTTAGAACTAAGACCCATGTTGAGTGCCATAAAACTCAACATGTTTTGGTGGTTTGGGCTGCATAGATTATCCTTACAAAATTAATGATAAACAGGCAGATAAGTCTGATGCTTTAGCAGGGAGATGAATGTGTATTTTAAAGTTTGTGCAACATATGCTTTGAGTGGGCTCAAGCTAATCCTTCAGCCTTAAGAGTCCCTTAAAAATCCCCTGTCATTTCACAGAAAGGAGAGTTTATTTTCATTTCTGAAATTTTAGTTTCTGGCACTATCAATTGGCAGACAACCATATTTTCTTTATCTTCTTCCAGTTGCATAATTGCCTGAGAGCTGATAGCCAGCTTTTATGTTGACATATTTTTCTGCACAGCCCTAGCGTAATCAAGGAGTTGTGAACTATACAAGTCAGCACAGGATTTTTGGCTCAAAACATCACAGAAATGTTAACCTTTAACTTTTCAACTTAAAAAAAAGGAAAGCAGTTCTTTGGTCCCACACCAAATCAGTCAGCTCTTGGACAAGTATTGGCATTTGTTCAGCTATTTGATGGGAGATGTGGGGGAAAGAGAATCATGTGTGGTTTGCAGAAAGAATCACTGTAGTAGGAAATGCCTCTTAAATATAGTGAATGCCAGATTAATCTTCTAAGACAGTCATTTATGGTTTTAATAATGATCCCATAATCTAAAATAAGTTGTTTCTCTGGGACTTTGCTGGTGATTAAAAGAAAGGAAAAGAAAGAAAAGAGCAAGGAGGGAGGGAAGGATGGGAAGGAGCTTGGCTATGAACATCCAAGGTCAGGCAGGGTGTCCGTCCATCCTGCCACCTCTCTGTTGATTGCCCATCTGCCACATAGTCTTATACCAAGGAGGTTTTTTGGCAGACAAGTCAAATTACTTTGTGGCTGGAGTAGTTGCAGTTGCCTGCAAATCCAGTTAGGTTTGTTTTCCTTTTAGAACCACCTTGTTCAGTACCACTGATTTACACATGGCCTGTAGCGAGCAGCTGGCACATGCCCAGCTGCAAGCCAGTGGTGACTTGCCATTGCGTGCAAACTCCAGCAGAAGGGCCAGCCGGGCAGTAGCTGAGATTCCTGTTCCTGGGAAAAATATGCCTCTTTCGTAAGCTAGACTGGCTGGGTATTGTGCTCACTTGCTCAAAGGTGTGGAGAACTGCACGTAGGAAACCAGAGATGAACCAAAGTATAAGGGTTTAAGGTCCAGCTCTCAGAATGTTTGAGCTTCCTCACCTGATTTATCAAGAAGTAAAGCTCAATTCTTTGTTTTCTGTGACTCACATGATGTTGTTGTAGTGCATGTTTATAGAAAATAATTATCTGCTGTTGTGTTTTAGGTCCCAAATGCCATCCAAACTGCACAGAAGACCACTGCTGGGGCCCTGGCGAACAGAACTGCCAGACATGTAAGCCTGCAGATTAATTAAGAAATACCTTGTATGCTCTGACATACTGAAGTTCTATCTACTGAAAAACTAACTTGTCAAGTGCAAATTAGAGACACGTGTTTGAAACTTGTCCTTCTCTACAACCCACTATGCTGAGGCTCCTTGAAGCGCTCTAGGCATGGACATGGCCTGCTTCCCACTCTGCAGAAGCATAGTCATGGGGAGGATGGCTTTGGCCACTCTTACCAAGGAGCTTCATTTCTGGAGGGGAACCCTTGAGGTTGTTTGGCTTGGGTCCGGATAACCCTGAAGATGTGGTGTTCTTCCAGAGACAAGACTGTAGCTGTCCCCTGTACTGAAAGGTTTTGTCTGTCACCCACAACTATCTCCCATCTGCACTTGAGAACCTTTACTCTTTAAGTTATTTTGCCATACAAGAGAGAACACAGTAGCCATGTGATGAATTGTTTGCCCTCCTGCTGTTTCCTGTGAAGCCATTCTGTAGACCAGCTAGTGATACCTTGGATTAATTTTTACTATTAGAAACAATAACACAACCTGATTTTTGTCTGGCTTTAATTCTTCTTTTTGGAATCCATGTAGGTTTCTTTTGTAAACACAAAAGATATCACCTTCATTTGGGTTACCACACTACATACTGTGCTCAGAGGATCTTTTGAAGGCTCTCAAAAAATGCATGGGCCTTCTAAACAGCTTGTTTCCCCACCTCATCATTATCTTTTTCTGTAATAAGTGGGGAAATACAGTTTGTGATTCTTTGTATTGTGTAAAGCTCAGTGGAAAGACTGCTGATGGCGTAACACAAATGAAATCAGCATCCTATCTTTGGTTTTCCATTGTAAATAATCACCTAAACCTACGTTTCTTGCCTGCAAGTATCAGGCCAAATCTGTATAGAGCTTCAGGAAAAAAGGAACATACAGATTTTTTTATCTTCCTTTAGCTTTAGGCATTTCCAGTCAGCTCTGCAGTTTGAGGTGGTCAGTGCACACGCAAAGCCGTTCCCAGGTTGGTCCCTCTAGTTGAGACCACACAGCTGTCCCAGGGGCTTGTGAAACCTCAGGTCTCAGCCCTGCAAGCTTATCACATTGACAAACCCTTGCTGGCTTCAGGATGATGACAAGGAGTTCATAAAGCAAAAACTTTTACAGGCTCTGGCTCTCCAGGCATTTGAGAGTCTGGCCAACTGAAAATGTTTCCCATATTCCCATATGTGGGAAAGTTTGGGGTCATACATATCTTTCTCCTTCCACAAACGTGGGATGTTCTGTATGAAATACAAATGTTTACCGTGGTGCATGTTTCCAGCAGGAAGCTCTAGTCAGTAGCTATCAAAGTAAAGAGCTGTTTTACTCCCCTGCTGATGCCTGTGAAAAAAATCAGATCAAAATGTTGTTCATGTAGAACAATGTGTCTTTTATTGCCCTGTTGCTAGTTGAATGGAGGAGTTGCTATCAGAGAAGCTAATGCCTATTGTGGAAATAATCTGTTTCTTTGAAAATATAATACCTTACTTACAGGCCTACAGGAAAAATGAAAATAAAGTTTGGATACAAAAGTGTGTAATGGAAAAAAAATAGGAAATTTTTTTAAAACTCCCTGTTATATACCCTGTAGCAGGCTATGTTTTCCAATGGTTTTCTGTTAATTAACAACCATCTGGTTTGGACTTACAGGAATTCCTGGTGATGTAACTCATTTGTGCCAACTGTGAAGTTGGTATCAGTTACTGTAGTACACAGCTGAAATGCTTAGGGTGCTGTAATGCAGCAGATTAGCCATCGGGTTTCTCTAATGTCTATTGCCAAGGTCTGTGGATCAGTAATTATAGAGAACAAACAATCCCATTTTGGGTCTCTGGTTCAAACACGTGCTTTGATATTCAAATGGAGATGATTTCCTGATTCTCCACAAAATGTTGCAGGCAGTTTTTGCTTTCCTGAAAAAAAGCTGAATTGGGGCCAGTTCTTCCTCCGGGTTGCTGCGCTGGTGCAAACTCTGTGGGAGTTGAGTAATGAAGATAAAATTTGGCCAAGGAATTGCAGCCTAAACTAAACTAATACAACATGTGTATGAAATGGGTTTGCTGAGTTGGTGTCCCTCTCTCTGCAATGCAGAAATATTTCTAGTGCACTGAAGGGATCCTAACCCCGCGCCAACAATATACGGTTTCTTGTTATAGGGTAGAGAATCCTGGCAGTACTCTTGTCGTATCATTTTTCCCAAAGTTAGCACTAATAATAGTGGATTTTCTCAGCAAAATGAATCAGATCCTACTTTATTGCTGAGCTGTATGATGCAGGGACTCTAAGGAGTTTTTCATGGTTTAAGGCATTGATGCCACAGGGACCTGGATGCTCTTTCTAAGCAGGACATGATTTGCTGCCTGGACCAAAGTGCTTAGCACCTCACAAGTGCCAAGATAATTACTGGTTGAACACAACCCCTCCTCACCACTACCCACACCAGCTCTCACCCCTCCCAAGTTTTGGCCTTATATGAGGACAGAATATGCATCCCATGGGAAAAATCTAGCACAGATCCTGCACCAGACCTTTCCTCTGTATATTCTGATCTCATTGCAGCAAATAGAGCTTAAACGTTCTTCATTCCTGATGTGTTTTTCCTTTTTTTTTTGTGTCTTCCAGTAACAAAAGTCATCTGTGCCCAGCAGTGCTCTGGCCGGTGCAGGGGAAAGGTGCCCAGCGACTGCTGCCATAACCAGTGTGCTGCGGGGTGCACGGGGCCTCGGGAGAGCGACTGCCTGGTAACCATGCTACACCACCTCCATAACCATAACCATAAATCCCTGGCACAGCAAGGCAGGCTTTCAGCTACATATCCTCTAGCCTTCTTCTATCCCAGAAGGCCTCTGAGAGATGCTGAGCTGGAGGGTGCTCCAGTGCTTCCTCAAAAGAAGAGGACACAAACTGGGCCCTGAGTTAGTCTTTACTGACTTTGCAGGTGGTCCTTCCTAGCACATGTTAAAACAGTGTCAGTGCCTTTGAGACCCCAGTGAACCCAAAGCTGCTCAAAGCTGTTGCAGGGCAGCTAAGTGGTGACTTCCTCACATAGGCAGGTCCCCAGGTCTTCAGCTGCCACCACAGTGCAGTGGCTTTGCATTGCCTTGTGCTCTTTAGTGCTACTCAGTAATAATCTTGGTTTACTAAAGCAAGAACTTGTAAGGGGCATAAGATATGATGGATCTTCACTTTCTTTGCCTTTCATTGAACTTCAGGCAATGAAATCAAGGTTTCCATTTCTGTTTTTCGTGTGCCACAAAGCATTGTGTTTAGAGGACCCTGGGGGAGTGGAGGGAGAAGGAGCAATGGAGCTTTTTTTGGGAAAAAGGAAACATCCCATTGCTTTTCTACAAGAGTTTTGGGGGAGGGGGGTGGGGTGTGGTTGTGTGCACTGTGGTTTTAACTCTTCTCCATGTTTGCATTTCATTCTGAATTAAATGATACCTAAGTAATTGCCCTAGAAACTGTTCAGTCCAGGTTTTATTGTTATTTGCATTCCTGGTCCCTTTATAAATTGCAAGGCTATGGTGCCCTTTACTGACTCACAGGGAAGACAGTTATTCTCTCTCAACTGGAAAGCTAGTTAAGATAAAAGGGGAAAATAGAGTGATTATTAATTTTATGCAGAATTAGATTGGAAGAACCAACCTGTCCTTCATAAATGCCTCCTAAATTGTTCATTACTAGCAGCCAAATATAATGGCTTCAGTTTAATATTTAGCCAGAAAATTCAGTAATCAGCAGGAAAGGACTTGATTTGATTTAGGTTATTAAAAAGCAGCCAAGAAACGTACTGTATGTCTTGATCTGGTTACTGCTAGTAGGGAAAATTTTTCTGTCTAAGGCATGCAGATTTGCTCCTGTTCCCACGTGAATCCCAGCAGCTCTCTCATCAGTGCCAAGGTTTCTTGTTCAGAACAAGAAAACCTCATATTCTCTCTCTTTTTTTCTCCCCCCGAATATTAAATTCAGTTGCCTGACCTGAAGCAACCTTTCACCTTAAAGTATATGGAGCCATCCCTGTAGCTGCTTGGGATTTCCTAAGTAGGAAAGAGATGGGCACATCAGAGTGTTTTGAAAAAGCTTATGTGAAACCATTGTCACTTTTTAAGGAGAAAGCAGTTTAATGGGAGCTGTTGTTTAATGACAGGCATGTCGCAAGTTTCGGGATGATGCTACGTGCAAGGATACATGTCCCCCATTGGTCCTGTATAACCCCACCACTTATCAGATGGATGTCAACCCTGATGGAAAGTACAGCTTTGGAGCCACTTGTGTCAGGGAATGTCCCCGTAAGTTTATTTCAGATTACAGCCACAGAGGATGTGGGGAGGTGGGAAGGGATCTGTGTCTTCCCTCCGTGTGGTGGCCAGGAGGACCTTCTTGTTCTCTGCTTCTGTGGGAACCAGGAACAGGTGACACAAATGACAGAACACCTGGTAAATAGTCTCTTCAAACTGCCTGCATCCATCACCTTCCCTGATTTTTAACCACGGAATTTTGCCCTATGAGGATTTTTCTCTTGACTGGTACAAAAACGTCTAATGAGAATCATCAAAACAACATCCTTATGGGATCAATTGTGTGGATTGACAAAGCAGTATCAACTCTTAACTGGTTCTTAATTAGGACTGGTAGAAAGTCTTTGGTTAAACACTTTCTCAAGGCCACTGATCTACAGGTGCTTGCTTTTTCCTTCACACTTTTCCATGTCCATGTTTTTTTAACCCATAAAGATGCAAGTGTAGGAGATGATTTAGCATATAGAACTGAGATTGAACATTGCCCTGATAGGCCCTTAGCCTGGGAAGAGTGAGCAAAGGTGAGAGATCGAAAGCACTGTGTACTGATTCTGATAATGGCATTGCTGCACAGTCTGACCTGACCTGGCAGTGTTGTTTTATCCTTCTGTGACTGTTCCCCTCTTTGTAAAAGAGTGATAGCACTCTATCCCCATCTGTCTTCAAAGGATGTTTGTGAGAATTCAGAACTGATGCCTGTACTTTAAGTATGCCAAAAGTTCGACTCTTCCCCCCTTTTCTTTTTCCTAGTATTGAAGTGCCTGTGCAGCCTCTTGTATTTCAATGACCTTTGCATCCTTAATTTTTCCAGACAACTATGTGGTGACAGACCATGGCTCCTGCGTTCGCTCCTGTAATACTGATACTTACGAAGTGGAAGAAAATGGTGTTCGGAAGTGTAAAAAGTGTGATGGGCTATGCAGCAAAGGTATGACAGTCATGGAATAAGCCAGTAAGGCTTTGAGATGATAGGTAACCTGTTAGAAAAAAGTACATGTATTTCTGACATGTATTCTGCAAATTCAATATAAATATCCAGTGATAGTCTGAAGATTTGACAAGTGGTTTGATTAAGAAACATGGCTGTGGAGCATGCCTTCCAGCTGGGATACACCACAAGTGCAGTGGATAAACTGTGCAGTATGTGCATCTTCACATAAGACATCTCCTTCGTTTGTTCTTCCTAGTATTTTATCAAATGGGAATAAAATCAAAATGGGACAAAGAGAAGGGCATGAGTATTGATGCTCAAAGCAGAGCTGCACAACTTGGCAAGCAGGAAGTTTGCACCCTGTGGTGCTTCATGAAAAGCAAAAGTAGGAGAAAGATCAATGAAACTCATCTTACAATGGTAGGTTCGAAAGTATGGGAGTACTTTCTGGACTAATGGCATCTCCATGTCTATTCCCTTCCAGGTGACTGAGCTTTACTCTTCTCCCCCCTGACTTTTGTGTCTCTCTTTTAACAGTGTGCAACGGCATTGGAATAGGTGAACTTAAAGGGATACTCTCCATAAATGCCACAAACATTGACTCCTTCAAAAACTGTACCAAGATCAATGGGGATGTAAGCATCCTCCCAGTTGCATTTCTAGGGTGAGTTGCCTGCTGGTCTTTTAGCACTGGAGGAGAAGGACTAGGGAGAAATTCAAGTTGAGCTGTTCTTTTCCTAATTCCTTTTTTTGTTTGTTTCAGTGATGCCTTCACAAGGACCCTACCCTTGGATCCCAAGAAGCTGGATGTCTTCAAAACAGTCAAAGAAATCACAGGTTAGCAATGGGGTTTGAGCTGAGATGTTCTCTGACTGGTACTGCCAAAACCACAAAAGAAAAGGAGGGAAGTGTTTTAAGGAAGTGAAGAGAAATGCAAGCGAACTGTTTCTGTCTCTGAGCTACCAGGGCTCACTCTTCACAGAGGTGGTCGGCAGCACCTTGCCAGCATTACACCCATGTAACCCATACGGGTCTCCCATCCAAGGTGTGTGGTTTGGCCAGACCATTCCTTCTGCTGAACTGTCAGTCCTAGCAAACAGTAAATGCAGAGGAGATCCTCAGCCACCCAAGAAGTATGTGGTGATGCAGAGGCGTGCCACTCCATCTGAAAACAACTAAATGTGTTTCTATTTATGGAAAACCTTTCAGCAGCTCCTTAGGGAAGCATGCCTAGTGACTTGCATCATCCTCACAGAGACACCCTCTCCAGCCTGAAGAGTTCTTCCTTAGGGTGAAGGTGTCTCCATGAGCACAGAGTGGTCATCAGAGTGCTCAGCTACTGTCTTGTGCCAAGGATTAATTAAAACTAATTTTGCTCAGCTCATTATAAAACGAGTGTAACACTAGAGCTGGGTCCACAGACATGACTCCAGTTCCCCATTTCTTTCTCTCTTTTACCTGTCTGGTTCCCTCCAGAGTAGCAGTGACTAATCCCAGAGCTTCATACAGCAGCTTGCAATCTCCCAGGTTCTCCCCCTCCCTACTGAGCAGGGAAACATGCTTGCCTTAGCTAATCCACTCTAAGTGCTGTCTGTTCTGCTCTGTTCCTGCTTTTCCCTTCAGTTTACCTGTTCCCTGAGGGTATCTCACTATAGGAGGGAGTGGTACCTTTCTTTCACAGCGCCAGAGCTTGCAGTCTCTCAGCTAGGGTATCTCTGGAAGGAGTTGTTATCGTTGGCGGCTCAGTGTGGCAAGGATATATGGCTCACCAACACAATCATCTCTTACACTCCTAAGCCCTCATGGTGGGATAAGTAGTAAACTGTTTATAAAGTGAGGTCTAAAAATATCTCCCTGTTCCCTAAAATGTCATGTTTTACTTCGAGATTCTCAGATAAGCATAGGGAAAGCACAAGCACCTTCTCCCAGCACAGGAAGAGGAAGTCCTGCCATCAATACTGACAACTGTTTGCTGTTTATTATTATTATTATTACTACTTCTATATCTTCTTTTCTTCTTTTCAGGATTTTTGTTGATTCAGGCCTGGCCTGATAATGCTACTGATCTCTATGCTTTTGAAAATCTGGAGATTATACGAGGCAGAACCAAGCAACAGTAAGTAAATCATGTGTCAGAGCAACTGTAAAAGACACTAGAGCTGCACTTGTCTGAGCACACCAGTGCTCAGAACAGTCTGAGACTCAGGTGTCTTCATAAAATCATCATGGTTTGAGATGGAAAGAGAACTTAAAGGTCATCCATTTCCAACCCCTGCCATGGGCAGGGACACGTTCCACTAGAGCAGCTTGTTCCAAGCCCCATCCAACCTGGCCTTGAACACTGCCAGGGATGGGGCAGCCACAGCTTCTCTGGGCACCCTGTGCCAGCACCTCAGCACCTTCTCAGGGAAGAATTTCTTCTTAATGTCTGACCTCAGTCTCCCCTCTGTCAGGTTAAAGCCATTCTCCCTTGTCCTGTCAATACAAGCCCTTGTCCAAAGCCCCTCTCCAGGTTTCTTGTACCCCCTTCAGGCACTGGAAGCTTCTCTAAGTTCTTCACTTCCCCAGGCTGATGCAAAGCAAGAAAAACCTATCAAGGAGTGTAGTACCATCTTTGTAGCAGTAGATAGTGTGTCCTGGGGAGTGAAACCCTCAGCTCTGTGCCACATGTGAGGGGCTGCCCTGAGCCTGCCTCTCAGGAGCAGGTTCTCCGCCACCAGCCTGGAAGCACAAGTAGAACAGAGAGTGCTCTTTGCAGTCTGGGCAAGTTACTATCAGAAGTGCTTTGGAATGTGAGGTAGCTGAGCACCTGGGGCCAGACTATGTCTGCCAGATGGTATGGACACTGGCAGTGCCTCCAGAACCCTCCTGGACTTACCTCAGGAGGAAGGGTGGCTTGGTGGATCAGTACAAAATAAGAGCTGCTCTATCTACTACCATTGTTGCACATAATTTACTTGACAGAGCATGCATGTCCTGCCAATTTTAGCTTTAAAAACCCATGCAAAACCATATATAAGTGTTGCAGTTGTTTTGCAATAGGAATGTCATGTACCAGTATAGAGGACTGAGCAGCATCTTGCTTGGACAAAATTCAGTTTACAGCAACATGCATTTGAAAATCGGAAGTGCTGAATAATACCCTGCTTACTCTTTCTTCCATGTGTTTTCTTCTTGTCCCTCTCTATTTTAGTGGCCAATATTCCCTTGCTGTTGTTAACTTGAAAATACAGTCCTTAGGGCTGCGCTCCCTCAAGGAAATCAGTGACGGAGATGTTGCCATTATGAAGAACAAGAACCTCTGCTATGCTGACACCATGGACTGGCAAAGACTGTTTGCAACTCCAAGCCAGAAAACAAAGATTATACAGAACAGAAATAAAAATGAGTGTGGTAAGTCAGCACTGCCTTCCTGCTCCGTATGGAAGCTTGTGCTGAAATGCAAGACTAATTTGAGCAAGGCTTTTTTCTCTTTGCCCCCCTGGATGCAAAATTCATCAGTGATATTGCTTTAATGTAGATGGTGTGGGAAAAGTGGGATTTTTTTTCCAACTAAGGATGTGGACTTCATCATGTCCAGCAGATGGTAAGGAGTTTCCTCACCACTATACTCATAGTGAAGCCACATAGGTTGAAGGACACGGAAGTTAACTCCAAACATTGGACTGTTTTGACCAGGTTGAAGCTGTTGTTCAGACTTTGTGACTGCAGTGCTTCCAGCACCAAAATCTAATTACTTCTCTTTGCAGAATATGAATTTGTTGTACTTTGGAAATTGATCAGAGAATCCTAGAATGGTTTAGGGAAGAGACCTTAAAGCTCATCCAGTCCCAACCCCCTGCCATGGACAGGGACACCTTCCACTAGAGCAGCTTGCTTCAAGCCCTGTCCAATCTGACTTTGAACACTGCCAGGGATGGGGCCGTCACAGCTTCTCTGGGCACCCATTGTAACTATTTCTTCTTTATACCCAATCTAAATATACCTTTTTAGAGTTAAAACTGTTGCCCCTTGTCTTGTCACTACAGGCCTTGTTATAAGCCCCCTTGTTATAAGCCCCCTTTTTAGGTATTGTGGAGGGTTGCCCCAGAGCCTTCTCTTCTCCAGGCAGAATGACCCAACCTCTCTCAGTCTGTGCCCTGGTTTTGGCTGAGATAGAGTTAACTTTCTTCCTAGTAGCTGGTGCAGTGCTGTGTTTTGGATTAGTCTGAGAACAATGCTGATAACACACTGATATTTTAGTTGTTGCTCTGTAGTGCTTGCTGAGTCAAGGACTCTTCAGTTTCCTATGCTGTGCCAGTGAGGAGTTGCACAGGAAGCTAGGAGAGCTGACCTGAACTAGCCAAAGGGATATTTCATACCACAGCAGGTCATGCTCAGTGCAGAAACTGGGGGTGTTGGCCAGGAGGCTCCGATTGCTGCTCAGGGATGAGCTTGGTCAGCGGGTGGTGAGCCATCATATTGTGCATCACTTGTCTGTCTTGGGGTTTGTTTCTGTCTATTGTCTCCCTTTTCATTGCAATTACTAGCGCTATTATTATTATTACTATTATTATATTTCAATTATTAAATTGTTCTTACTGCAGCCCATGGGTTTTACCTTTTTTCCAGTTCTCCTTCACATCACACTGGGGGTTGTGAGTGAGCAAGTGGCTGCATGGTCCTTAGTTGCCTGCAGGGGTTAAACTGCAATAGTCTGGTACTGGTTCAGCTTTATTATACCGCTGTTAAGCTGTCACAGAAGAGTTCATTTTGATTTTGGAAGGCCAGACATCACTCTTAATTTCAGGCTTTAGAAATTAAAAGAATTATGATTACTTCTTTTTCACACTGCCAGGACCATTCATGTCTGCTTTGAAACAGATTGGAGAAACTGGTCAGGATGGAGCCATTGGCAGTGATTTGTTTGCCCTCTGTCCTCCTCCTCTTCATGGCTTTTCTTGTCTCTTTTTCTCTCACAGCTGCTGCCAGGCATGTTTGTGACCCCCTGTGCTCAGATGTGGGCTGCTGGGGCCCAGGGCCCTTCCACTGCTTCTCCTGCAGGTTTTTCGATCGCCAAAAGGAGTGTGTGAAACAGTGCAACATCCTGCAAGGGTAAGGTGTCTGAAATGGTTTGGGGGTTTTAGTGTTTAAAACATGTTGTAACTAGAAAGAAATCAAAAAATAGGGTCTCTGGCTGCATGGGATTTCACAAGCTTTGCAGAGATTTTGTGTGAGCACAGGACCTGAGGTACCTCTTCTTCCCCATGCAGCATTGCTTAGGATTTTGCTCCTGCCAAGAAAATATCCCCTTAAGCCATGAGGAGACTATCTGGAGGCCCAGGGAGACTAAGCTTTGCATTTTTTTCCCATAACGGACCTTAAAGCCCCAGTGAAAATCCGAACTATACCTGTCATGTCTAGCACATCAAGTGAGAGCCAGAGCCATTTGGTGTCACCGTGAGCTCAGTTTCCCCCAGAGCCCAGGGCTTCCTTATTGCAAAGGAACTCATATTTGCTCAGATGAGCAGCTTGCCCCTGTAGTTTACAAAGTTACAGTCAAGGGAGAATGAACTGCAAGGGAGAATGATCTGCAAAAGCACTGGGAGCAGCAGTTTCAGGCAGTTACTGCTCCAGCCTCACTCAGGCAGAGGAAAACATATCACTGCCTGTGTGTCAGGGCTTCGGCTGGGGTTTGCAATCAGTTCAACAGGTGATGTAGGCAGGAAAGGCACATCGAACACCAAAAATTTCAGGGGTATTTTTAATGAACCTTTCCAAGTTTGACTTCCAAAAACCATGAGTATTAAGCAAGTACTTGACAGGGTGCTGGTGCCCCTGATGATTGTATTTCTATAGCAGCTTGCAGTTCAGCAGCTGTCTTTTTTGTAAGTGAATTCCCGCCAGCAGCTATTATGACCTGAAGGGCAGATCTGGGCATTTTTTGTGTCAAATGATGGGTAGATTTAGTTTAATTAATAACACCATTACTTGAAGTGGAACAGCTTTATTGCTATTGAAACCATCTGTTCCCAACTTTCATATTTTAATGATTCATTGTGTGTTGTAGCGAGGGCATGAATTAAATTACCAGTGCTTTGCTATTTAACTTCCCTAATTATTATTTGGAGCCTTGGAATCACTTGAACTGTTTTTGCTGATCTCTTTGCATCACTACCAGTTAAAAGCCTTTGGAAATCATTGTGAATATTCCGTGTTGTTAGCTTAAAAGGGAAAGTAAACTGATTTGTAGTGTGCGATCTAGAGCACCGTGTGTTTCACCATCAACCAACTTTCCCTTACTCTTACCTCCCCTTAGTTGAACTAAGCAAGTGCTACTGGTGTAGTCAGGAGGGTCCCCCTGTACCTCCTCCTGTCTTAGCACCATCATCCTAATCTATTTAAGATGGAAAAATCAGGAAAAGGGGAGATGAGCACAGTTTATCACTCACTAATCAGCCTGAGGTTTTCTTATTTCTTTCCTCCTTTCTTGTTTTCCAGGGAGCCAAGAGAGTTTGAAAGGGATTCCAAGTGCCTCCCCTGCCACCCTGAGTGCCTGGTGCAGAACTCCACCATGTACAACGCAACCTGCACTGGACCTGTAAGAGCAGATTTGGCTTAGAAACCTGCACCTCAGACCATGTATTAATAATGTATTTCCTGTGCTGAGATAATCCTGAGGTCTCATTTACCCTTCTTCAAGATGGAGTAGAGATAAAAGGGTTTGGAAGTCAAGATTATGGGGCAGGGATGCAGAAACTGAAAAGGGAACCTTTTCTTTCTTGTCATCCATCATACACATCATACAAAGTCCCAGGTATTTTTGGGCCTTTCTATTTTGTGCCTTTTACAGAGAGAGAGGAAAAAAAGAAGGTTACTTTTGGTAACTTGGCAAGTATTTCAGGAGCATGAAGCAATGAAGTGCCAAATTGGCGTGAACCAATTAAGTTCCCTTATTGAAAGGGAAAAATCCTGCTTGAAGTAATGGATTAAACAGGTGGCCTTTTGCCTTTTTGAAAAGCCATGCTAAAATTGTCACCAAGGCCAAATGCTTACCAAAAATTATGCAGGAAGCAGTTTTCACTTAAAACCATGTTCCCTCCTCTAACCATGTTCCTACCTCTAAGAAATTGCAGTAAATACCTATGTTAAAGTCATTGCAGGTGTAAATTATATTCAAAGAAAGGCAATCAAAACAATTAGATTTTCAAGCTTGTTTAAATATCCCAAATTCAAACCTGTTTAAATATTCCAATTTATTCAAGGTCCTCTTACAGAAGTCAATGCAGTGCAGTCTTGCTGGTCATCCAGTCTTCCTCAATTTTGCTGTTCTTTAATTTTGAGAACACTGTTTTGTGTAATGAAATGCCCAGTTTGGCAACGGTACCAAATGGTTTCCTTTTAATCATATCAAACTAATATCTTGATTATAAAGCTCTTAATTCTCTTTTTTTAGAAGGTAATTGAAATCAAGTCTCATGCTTCCATCACCAGTCCTTCTCTGTGCTACTTAACCCAACTCCTTAAACATTTCTTGCTATTCCCTGCAGCCATGGAGTGTTCAACCCATGCCCATCATGAGTCACAAGAGTCACTGCTCAATAATGTGAAGCATTTCCATCTTCCCTTCTAACTTAGACTACTATGGCCTCAGGGATATTATTAACATTATAAACTCCTGCAGGCAGTGACAGCCCCCTTGTTCCATATTTGCCCAGCACATAGGAATCAGTCTATTACAGTGGCCCTTAGATTTTACAGTAATTACAATAATCTTTCTACAGTATGTTTTACTGTAGTCCCACTGAAACTGGCACTGTGGGCCAGGTCAGGTCTGGTTTTCTCCATAGCAGAATTTGACCCAGAATTGTTGGTTCCTCTGCTATAAAATACTTAGTGCATTCCTGGTGCTATTATAGTCTGAATAAAAACATTTCAGCTAAAAATGGCTAAAGTCAATGCCTTTAAATACAAACTAAGTGCTTTTCAAAGTAAAAAAAACCCCAACTTACAGACTCCTTGGGTCTGTAAGGTTGCCTCCATTATCCCTTGCTTCTCCCTAACAAGTGAAAGAACCCACGCTGAGAAACCAGGAAAATATTGATTTGAGCCCAGTACTTCAGGGAGGTGTCAGTAGGTCCAGATCCATCATTCTACATTGTATGATGGTAGATTGCAACAGGCTCAGCCGGGCCCTGTGCTTTTCAGCTTACCCTTTATCAAGATGTTACTAAATTATTCCCCATTTCAAATGCAAAATGCAAGCTTTCCAACCAGGCAGAAGGCAGGGGCAAAAAAGGCAGCTGACACTTACGAAAATATTATACGTCAGGCTTAATTAAACACTTTAAACTTTGTTGCCTTTCATACAGCCCATCTTATAAGAGAAATACTTTCAGGAATATCAGGTAGCAAGGTAATAAAACCAGAGGATGCTGAAAACTTCCAGCAGTGAAAACCATTTAGATTTATCTTGTGAATTTCCTCCTCAATAGGCTGGTGTAAGGGCATTACAAACAAGCTGTTTCTCTTTGCAGGGCCCTGACAATTGTGTGAAGTGTGCCCATTTTATAGATGGCCCCCACTGTGTGAAATCCTGCCCGGCGGGAGTTCTGGGTGAGAATGACACCCTTGTCTGGAAATACGCCGATGGGAATGCTGTTTGCCAGCTCTGCCATCCAAACTGCACCCGGGGGTGAGTAAAAGATGGGGGAAGAAAATAGGGGAACAGCTTGAATTGTGCTCTTTTTTTTCCTGATGGTTCCATTTCAAACAACTAAGAAGAAATGGAGTGAGAAAGGTCAGTACACAGGTAACATAAGCAAAGCACAGCAGACTGTAAATAGGCAAAGTTCAGTGACACTTCATCTTTACACAGAAGGCAAAAAATTAAAAAAAAAGGGGTTGAAACATGTTTGTTTGTTGATTTAAATAGGAAATTCTCTGGAATTTACGGAGCTCCTCACCAGTGATGCGCTTTTTGGTTCTTTTCCCACCTGGCTTGGAGCTGGGTCCTCTGGTTTTGGGAGGATCATCAGTGACATCTGGTGGATGCTGAGCTCCCAGGGACCAGTTTTCTCTGCACCTTTCATTTTTCAAGGGGGAAATCCCAGTGGGGTACCACAGTGGTTTTCTGTTTTTCCATCTTCCCAGATGCTAGCTCTTGGTCTGAGTTTAAAGCCTTGTTTGCCTCCTGAATGTCACTTTGTTAATGGGATCACAGTAAACCAAACCTGTATAAACCTTTTTTGTCTTCATTTGGGGCATGCTTAAACTGCCACCTGTAACAGGCTGTAAATTGAACATGTATTTAATCTACATGACAATAAGTAACAACTATCTCCTCTCCTGGTTTCCAACCTGCAAAGGACATGGGATGTTCAATAAAAGGTTTTAGGGATTGAGACTTGGTTGTTGGACTGCAATGCTTTCAAACTAAAGAAGAACCCATATGTGGTGTCTTTTCCTTTACAGGCCTTTTCCCTGTACCCTGCAGGTCTGTCTGATCCCAGATCCTCCTGTAATATACCTGTAATACTTGTTGGAAGAGAGAAGTTATAATGTATTCAAACAAGCCATGATCCCATTGTCCATTAGCTAATTCAACTGCCAGGTCATCAAAGAGCAGAGTGCCCAGGCCCTTACTGTCATGGAGAACAGCCACGTGGGTTTGCTATGATTTACAGCAGTGCCCCCTCTTTTTTGTTACAGTCACAGGCAAGGCTTATCAGGCTTCCCATCACACACCTGAGAACAAATGATCTCAGTTGAAACATGCTCTTCCTAACTTTACTCTTTATTAATGACCTCAGTAGTGCCTACTGATACAAACTGGCCACAGTGATCCAATATCCTTCTTCTAAGTGACCACATCAAAATACAGCATAATGGGTAACCACATCTGAACAAGGCTTTCCACTGTGCAGCCTCAGTAGTGAGATCAAACACTAGACTCAAATGAATGCAAACTTAGAGAACATAATCTACCAGACATGCAAGTAGTAAGGAGCCATGTGGTGGCTCTTTGTGCACAAGTCCCAGAGCAGACTTCATCAGAAAAGTCAATTCCTGCCTGGCTTTAACAGAGGATGGGAGTACCACAGGAATCTGTTGGGAGATGGGGGTAAAGAAATGTATTTTAAATTAGGGGTACCCAACATATGGCTCAGCATATTTGGCCCTGTTATTAAGGCAGAACATAAAAAGTAGTATGAATGCATGAAAGAACTGGGCTAAGTTTGCCGCAGTTATATTCTGGACATGCTTAATGGTCCTGTTCGAGTTGCTGCCCAAATGTGGCAGAAGAAATAGACTGTATCCCTGAAGGGCCCAGGAGAAGTAGAAGATGGTTATGTTACTATATTTGCCTTACAGAGGGAACATGTGAGTCCAATGGCATTAATGGGGAGGGAGCCAGTGTCAGAGATGTAATGTGGGAATGTGCAGTCTGGCACAGCATTGTCCCCTTGAAGGCAATCAATCAGTAATGCCACTTACTTCTCTTCACGCATTTCCCTTGTGCTGCAGGAATGGGATGTGATCAGCAGTGGGTGGAAAACATCTGTCTCACAAAGTTTTTGCATCCTTAGAAACCACACTCTCAGCGATTTCTGCATGAGCAGAAAACAGCAACTTTTTTCTGTCCCTGTCCAATTTCGTGGTTAGAGCCCACAAAATCTTATCAGCATGATTAAGTGTGCTGGCTTCTGGAGTCATGCAAGTAAGGGGTCCCAGGATCTAGCTCTTATTTTCCTTATTTGAAGAAGCTGCAAGTAAAGAGGACTGCTCTTCCCAGCTGAGCTTTGTCGTGAAGTCTGGTTTTTTACTTAGGTGTGCTGAGTGGTAATGCTTCTCTTCTTTTGTATCACTGTGAAGAACCCCATCTAGTCTCGTCTTCTTCCCTGAATCATTTTCCTAGCCTTCATTAGAAAGCAGAATGGAGGAAGGTTTCTCCTGCTCAGCCCAAAAGATCCCTTCTCTCCCATTTCTCCTGTAATCTCTTGGGGATTTTGTACAAGGTTCCTTTTGCTCTGCCTCTAGTACAGCTAACAAAATATGCTCTGATAAAGACAGCAACATTCCAGAAGCCTGGGAATTGTTCAGTTTCTAGCTAAAGCAACTAATGACACACACCAGCTTAATTAATTGGTGCTGAAGGATTTGGTTTTCCTTTGCCACTCTCCCAGTGTACAGGAATTCAATTCAGCCACAGCCACTGGGGTCGAAGAGCAAGAAGGAAAGAAGCCACCACTGTAGTTAATAGCACTAGCTAATGCATCCAACCTCCGCAGTCACTACTGACATTATGTGCCTCACCAGTATTCATGTTAGATGCCAGGGGATTTTAGGAGGAGGTGTGAGAAAGCAGCTGGGGGGGGGGGGGA
>NDXB01022475.1:217261-244602 GCA_002631895.1 Agapornis roseicollis
GGGGGGGGGGGGGGACAAGAGGGAATGTTGCTGCAGCATAGCACAAATGTGATGCCTTTGTCACATTCTGGAGGTTAATGAGAAAGAAAGGACAGAGAAAGGTTCTTGTAAGGCTTTAAGAAGCCCAATGACTTTCAATTTCTTTTATGACTGTGGAGTAACTTAGGCTGTTATAGTCCTCTCTGAAAGGCCATAAGTCATAGCAACCTGGCTTACATCAAATTAGGAGCTATGGGTTGAGGAGAAAGTTGTTAAAATTTTGATGGGTTTGGGAAATAAATAGCTATGTCTATGCTGGGACAAGTAATATTTACATAGATAGATGAAATGCTGAGTTCAGGATGCAATATTTTTCCAGGACTGTACACAGCACTAATTTTCCAATAAGTAGAGAAATATTCCAGAGACTACAACCACTGCTAGGTTCCATCTGATATATCCGCAAGGTCTTGAGGCAGTTTGTAACACAAGGTCACATTTCTCATTTTGGTTTCTGTAAGCAAAAGAAAAATGATTCAGGGATGGAAAAAGTTATTGTTTAGATTCCATAAAACCTGAGTTACTTATGTTGGATGTCATCATAAAATTCCACAGTAAGAAAGATGGTTATGTTTAGTCCTAGATGGATATTTTTCATAGGCTTTGTTTCTTCTTAGACTTGTGAAATGAATCAGAAAATCACATGGGACTTGAAAAGCACAAGCTGATCTGTCATTTTCTTCCCAAACACCTTTTTACTTTATCCCACTAGACTTGATACTGATGGGTTTGTGTGGGAAATAATTTATAAAGAGAAGGGAACAGATGAAAATCTACACTTCTCCTGCTTCTACTTTCTGGTGTAGGGAAATAAGAGGTTGGTCATTCCTCAGATTGTAGATACTATCTCCTCAAGGTATTTCTTTTACTGTAAGGAAGCACATAGAGGACTTGCATGGCAAACCAGAACTTTTAGGAAAAAAGAATTTGAGGGACCACAGTCACATTCTGGAATAAAGTGAGGTCTTTTTAAATTTACCATCCTTTTGTGCAAGCTGCTCATACTTTGTTGCCTTAGCATGTAGAAATTCATACCTGGGTGGTAGAGCATGAATGGGATGAGGTCTTGGGTCCTAGATCAGTTTTCTGTTGAGCACCCAAATAGAGAAGTCCGGCGTGAAGCAAGATGCATCTCCTGTGACTGTAAGCAAGCCGGTGGTTCTGCACTGCATGTGCAGCCTCTCCAAGCACGTGCTTAGTTACACAACTGAGCAAACAACCCAAGCTGTAGGCAGACAGGGAACACTAACAAAGCTGGGCACCCAGGATCCGGGAACCAGTATGCACAGCACATCCAGCATGTCCAGGACACCAGGATGCACATTCTTGCTCGGGAGCCCAGTGAACTCACAAGACCTTCCAGATGCTGGGTTTTGGAGCATTGTGTTGGCTCAGAAACAAGGCAAATACATGAGGAAAGATCAGAGTAATGAAAAGAAACAAACAAAAACACAATAAAATGAGTAGTTGCTTCACCTCTTCCTCCCTTAGACCTAGAACAAGTCATGAGATAAGATTTCCATTTCTACCTGCCATTTTGGAAACCTGCTGGCTCCTCCTGTCAGCAAAAGAGAATTCAGGCTAGCTTTCCTGGCACAGGTTTACTCCTTACCCTGTCTTTGACCTCCTCTGGAGTTGGTTTTGGATGATCCATTTTCTTTAAGTCAGCACAGGGAGCGGATGCTATGAACTGGACTTTTCTCCTTTCTGTGTTTTGCATTTCAGAGGTGATGTAACCCTCTCTGTAATGCTATTCTTGCTTAATAGATACCACAAAGACCACAGTTCCCAAGAAGAGCATATATCTTGTAGCCCAGCAGCATTTAGGGAATGCATGGTGCCTTTCACACCCATTAGACCATCAAGTGAATGCAGTCACTGTGTTTTCATCTGTATTGTTTTCTGCATTTGGGCTGCCAAAATGAATTTAATTTTAAACTCAAATGGAGGGTGAATGTCTTCTTAGTAGAGTTTCTGGCTGTCTGGTTAACTCTTGTTCCTGTTTACACTTTCAACATCAGACCTTAGATGCTGAAATAAAATTATCATGGACACATACCAACAAACTGTAGCTGAAGGGGATGCTGGCAAATCTTGTTTTCTAATGGGACTGTGTACCTTCTGCCCAAGTTCTTCATTGCAATAGAAAGTCTGGAAACTGGAATCTTCTACTTACCAAGAGAAAAGTATCATGCAGAAGATCTGCAGTGACACATTTCCATGTGGCTTTCTGTGTTTGTGCAGGGGAGAGGCTACTTCTGTCCTCCCCCATGATTAGCCTTAAGCTTCTGTGCTAGCACAGATGTCCATGCACAGCAGGAAGTCCATGAATCTGTGTATCTGTGACACCCCCCATATGACATTCATGTGATAGAATATTATTCTGCCACATGATATAAAGTTGGTTTAAAATATTCTTTAAACTGAGTATGAAGCTATAACTATGCCTCTAGATAAAAGATTTTGGAGCAGGACCATTGACTGATGTTTAATAGAGTGTATAACTGTTATAAATTCCAGTGGAATACTTGGACTGCTCTGAAACACAAACTTTTCAATCAGTAGCACTTTTCTCAGTTGGAATTATAGAATTATGTATGCCTGAGCTAATACATTTGTGATGTTCATTTGTTTTTACAGGTGCAAGGGGCCAGGTCTTGAAGGCTGTCCAAATGGGTGAGTATTTAATCTACTACAATGAACAACAGAGCTGGGAAGAATGCATGTGTGTTTACATTTCCATGCTGGACACTGCAAGGCTGGGACTAAAGTTAAGTCTTCAGCTCTATACAGGGAAGTGACAGATTAGAGCAGAGAAAAATGAGAAATATTCGTACTGGCACAGGACTCCAAAATCTTATTCTGCTTTGCTTGCTTGTCAAGGTGAGACCTGGGATCTTACTTGTGAAGAAAAGGAGGAGCTAGAAAAAGAAAGGATTAAAGGCTAGTGGCAGAGAGACATTTAGGATTGATATGGTTACCTGCATTACAAGTGCTTCATCTCAAGCAGGCTTAAGTGGATGTCCAGAGTATGTGTTTGATCAAAACCTAGGGCTTTTTAAATCTTACACCTAAGTATTATTTTGTCTTTCCGCATTCCCTTCTGTCCTGCAGCTCCAAGATCCCATCTATCGCAGCAGGTGTTGTTGGAGGGCTCCTGTGCTTGGTGGTGGTCGGCTTGGGCATCGGTCTTTACTTGCGAAGACGCCACATCGTCAGAAAGAGGACCCTGCGCCGGCTGCTGCAGGAGAGGGAGGTGAGCGCTGCCAGCATGGACCGGTGGCAACACCGGCTGTTTTACCTGCTTTAATGGGTGCTGGCCTGCTCATACTGAGAGCTAAAGCACCGTACATCTGCCTTGTAACTCAACAAGCCCTTGGGTTGGCGAACATGGTGTCTGCCTCAGTAAAGAGGCGATGGACATGTAACACCTTCTCACTCTGGAGTCTCATCCTTAGGAATTTTTAAAAGCTTTAGGGGGTTTAAATATCTAAATCCAAAGGAAAATCATTGAGATTGTCTACTTGGAAAAAACTACAGCTTCAGGGTGAGGTGCACTGTGTTTCCTGATCCATAGCACCTTGCTGTGTAGACTCTCAGCCTTGAATAGTTTCTACCTTCAGACATTTCTTGAGGGTGCTGTGGCAACTTGAAAATTCTGCTTGATAAGATATCTCATTTCTTCAGAAAGAAATGAGAGAGAAAGAAGAGGAGGGAAAGGAACTGAGGAAGTGTTTGCGTCTTGTCTTTGGTTTGCTTTTAGCACGAAAATCCCACAGAGCCATCAAAGTGGATGGTTCACGCTGTTGGGCACAAACAAGGCTCCTACACTGCTTTTTGTTTTCTGCATGGTTTTGTGTGTGTTACAGCATTACCCTCTGAGTACCTCACATATAAACCAGCAAAATTCATTATCCTGGATTAAAGCCACTCTTTTATAATTAGCTGCCTTCTTTTTCTAGTTCGGTCCTAATAAATCATTAGCAAATTGTATTTAGCATCCTGCTAAAAGCCCAGTTGCAGCTCCTTTCTGTGCTCACTGGCTTCACAGAGTCACCTGCTGAAATCCTTCAAGTCAAAGCTGTGCTGCTTTTAATGCACTACCTCACAATATTTTACATACCACTGTATTCTACAGTTGTAATAGTGGAGTTCAGTTTGTGCTCAGCTCATATTGTACTCCTCAAAATGACAATATTTTGTCCTGGCAGAAAGGTTATTGATCCACTAAAATCTGATTGTATCAAGCTAAATACGGTTTTGTTCAAAGGTAAGGAAAAAGAAGCAGCGTGAAGGGGAAAAGCTGACTTGTGCATCAGAAAAGGCTTACATACCTCTGTTAGGAAGGCATTGCTGCTGTTTGGTAATGAGGCCTAGACCAGATTTTTAAAACCTTGATAGTAAATTCACCATCTCCTTTGTTATTGACAAAAGAATCACTCTCAGAGTTCCAGTTGCCACTCGTAAACCCTGCAGTCTGGGGGAGCCACTGGTACCATGGGAATTTCATCCAGTTAAACAAGAGCAGACCTGGATGGTTGTGGGTGATTCTTGCCCATTATTTAAAACATTTTAATAATTTATTCAAAAGTTCAAAAAAAGAAAAATCTTCTTTAGGATCTCTGGTAATTGCATGGTTCTTCTTGCCAGGTTCTTTAAGGCTTTGAAGTCAAAGCCTTCCTTTGAGCAGTAGTATTCCCTCATTCTCCTTCAAAATGGCAGTTTGCAAACTGTGATTGGTTTTACCTCTGAAATTGGGAGCAACTTGAGATATTTATTGCTGCAAGTCAGAGTGGGGCTGTCTTCCTTAAAATGTCACATGGAATAAAATGTTCATTATTTTAAAGGAAGGCTTTACTTGTATTCCCAAAGTATGCAGTTTTCTGTCCTCCTAGACTGTGTGTCCTTCTAACATCATCATCTCTCTGCCCTAGCTTGTTGAACCACTGACACCCAGCGGGGAGGCACCAAACCAGGCTCATCTGAGAATTTTAAAGGAAACAGAATTTAAAAAGGTCAAAGTTTTAGGCTCTGGAGCTTTTGGCACTGTTTATAAGGTAAGATACACCTTAAGAGGAAAGGGGTGTTTCTCTTCCCGTTTTCATCTTGCTCCCTTATGCAGAAGCCACCCAAACAGAACATGAACTGGGAGCTGTAATCATTGTGATCACTAAGCTAGATTTTATGGCATGTCTATATTGAATGGTAGAGAGATGACTCAGTCATCATTAGTTGAGTTACAAATTGGGTAACATGGGAGGTTTTACATGATAAGTTTCCAAGCTATACTGCTGAACCTGGAGAGCAAAATGCTCAACTTAAAAACTACCTCAGCCAAATACACCTTGTTGTGAGTGTTAGATAAAAAACAGTTCAGTGCTAAGCCATTTTTCTATGTGGTCTGGGGTGTTGGTTTCATACTTGTCAATCTCTCATTAGAACTGATTCGGGTGTGTGGAAGTGTCTACACACCTTCAGCTGTGTAGGTCCGCAGGGCTTTTTTTCTCTTGGTGTTTGTTTATCTTCTGTGTTTCTTACTCACCAAGTTCTACTTCTCTTTGCTTCTCTTATTCAGGATATGTGCCAGCAGTTTTGCAATACAAACTTTCTTAGAACCATATGTCTCTTTATAAAGCTCTATATTCTGAAGCAGGCTTCCAGCTATGGCTAGGAACTTCTGAAGTTCAAATCGCATTAACCTCCGAAAATGCAGAGTACACACATTGTTATATTGCTGAGTACATCAGTAGTGTGTTTTCGCAGTGCCATGCTGTTCGCTTGCTGCCTAAATGGCCTGCGCCTGCTGACACTCTAGATATAGAGCACTGAACCAGTCTGAAAGAAACCTACCTGCCACTGCATATATTTGTACAGTATGGATGCCATCTTGTTCTCATGAGAAAATGCCAATTCTTTCATCCCAATATGTATAAATTGGAAGTGGCAAGGTTTTGCACATACAGTTGCTGTGATATGCTAATTAATTAGTTTTCCATCCACAAAAGTTGCTCTTTATGCATCTCTTGGGCTATTTAGAGAGGGATGGAAATGAACATGGTGGTTTTTTTCAAAAAGGATACTGTAGAGGTGACTGAAAGAGAAATACCACTTCACTGACAGGATTTGTTAACACCCACAAGACTTTTTTTGCCTGTTTTTGTTGCCTGCCATGTCTTCCCATTGCTCAGAATATTTAAGTCCTCTCAGAAGATGTAAAAGGTGCATGTAATTGTGAGAATTAACCTGTTAGATATGAGACTGAGTAACTCTTTCTACTTCTTTTTGGTAGGGACTTTGGATCCCAGAAGGGGAGAAGGTTAAAATTCCTGTGGCTATTAAAGAGTTGAGAGAGGCTACCTCACCAAAAGCGAACAAGGAAATACTTGATGTAAGTTTTCATGTTTGTTTTGTCAAGTTGTCAGTGGTCTGTGAATTTTCCTCTGTAACAACTAAAGGGATTTCAGGATTTTGGGTGGGAAGAAATATTTTGCACCCAAACCTGAATTCTCTATCTAAAGTTCTGGGCTTTGAAGCCCAGTCCGTGAAATGCTTTTTGTGTCTCATATGAACCCTGTGTTCACAGTCCAAATACCAGTGTAATACTCCTGGGGTAGCACCTGTGGAGAGGTCAGGACCATACATTTACAGCTAATTCTGTTTTCTTTATTCTCATGTTTAGGCCTTAAACTGTATCACATACAGGGCAATAAATGCAGGAACTGCATACTTTTGGGTGATATCCAAGTACTTCCTGTTTTCAAAGTTTCAGTAGTGTATCTCCATGTTTTCTTTTCTTTTCCTTTGAATTAGGACACATAGAAAAGCTTGTGCTTTTTTCAGTCCTATTCATCTTTTAGATTATTTAATTGGTGGAATTCTTTCTAGATTTTAGATGAAAATTAAAAAAAAGAAAAATACAAAACCAGTCAAAACAAGTTAGAGGGATGACTCCAAAATCTCCTCTCAAAACAGATTTTGCTACACAACCAACTTTTCAAGGTCATTGAAACTTCAGACATAATAATGTCCAATTAAAGATGATTTACCTTACAGAAACATGCATGGTATAGAACAGGCACAGCAGCTTTAGCTCATATGATCCAGGCGAGCTCTTGCTAGCTTTATTAGGGTAGGGCTAATTCAGAAGATTGTTGTTGAATACCAAGCATACTTGGAGCAGGTTAGAGTGTATCACAGAGATTTCCAAGATAAACAGTTGAAACAAAGGCCCACTTTAATGTCTTGGGCTACATAGAGGGACCCACAACCGCACAATAGCTCCCTTTTGCTCCCTGCGTGGAGGCGGTGGCCTCTTTGACCTTGCGCTATCAAATGTGATAGCCAGTGCCAAGGCTTGGACACTGTCTGAAAGCTGTGTGGCCTGTTCACCCACCTCACTATTCAGCATCCCAGTTCTCGGCTCTCAGGTCAGCCCCACGGGGGCTGTGCGGCAGATGGGCAGTAGGAACAGCTCCAGCTCTGCAGAGCTCCCCCTCTCCCCCTGCCTCCTCTGCTAAAATGAATACAATATGGATCTGAATCCCAACAGGAAGCAAGGCAAGGAACAAATGCCCTTCGTCATTACGATGGCTTGGTTTGGAAGCCTAGGGGGATGAGCATGTTTTGGTCTCTGCTTACATCTGAACGTCATATAATGGATTTGAAAGGTTCTTTACAAAATAATGCTGCAAATATCCATGTAACTGAACAGCAGATTGTATTCTTGCTTTATCTTTCCTCAAGCTAGCCCACAGAACCAGTGCCCTCTCTGACAGAGGATTGTTTTTCTGTGACCTGCTCACAGCCTGCAGTGGGTTGAGGAGCAGTTGTCCAGTTCTACTGGTGATCATCTTTAACCTCACTGCCTGGATGCCACTTTCATCCAAAACAAAATTAGCAGAATTAGCACCTCAGGAGAAGCTGCATTACATCATGTTTTGCTTAGCCTGGCAAGTCAAACAGCAATACCAAGGCCAGAAAGTATTGCTTAAGAATTGGGGTTGCTTATTTCTTGAACGTCATTGCTTTAATAACTTTGTTTAATAATAGTTCTTACCAGCTACACAACTATGTGACATCTGTAGAAAGCTTGTTAAATGATGAGTAAAGTGCTATGGTATTTCTTCTCTTAAGCTCTTAGAGCAGATTTGCTCCTTTCCATGCCACAGTAGTCTCTTCACTATGATTTTAGGCGTTGGGGGGCTGCTAGGTTAATGCTAAATCACCAAGGGATGATTAGTTGGTGTCTCTCCAGATGCTGAGTTAAGATGCATAGAAAAGGTCTCATTTATTTCCCATTGCATTGGTTTTCAATCAGGTGGCTTTAAAAATGTCTAAATGTGACATACTGTAAATCAGACACAAAGTCAGTCAAAAAATCCAAACAACTTCAGCTGCAATTTTTTCCCCAGTTGGAATCCATTCTTTGAGCTGGCACTTGACAGTGGATGCCAATATAAATATACATCTCAATTATCAATCCATAAGTAGTTTTTGCACACAAAAAAATGTGAAGTTGTGCTTTTTACCCCGTGACCATGTTAAAGAGTGTGTTCGGAGTGTACTTCACCAGCCTCTGAAGGAGCATCTCCCTTCCTACAGAGGAGCAAAGGGAAAGGACACCTTACCTCAGTACCTAAAGCTATGCAGGGTGAACCCAGCCTTGACAGAAGTTTTTCACATATTTATGAAGCTCAGACCCAAAATTCCAGTTGACCAAAGGGTTTATTATGCTTGGGCTCCCACATTGTAAGTACATTCCTGGTATAATTTACTTGGCTAAATGGGTCTGAAGCAGCTTTTCCAATTGGGGACAACATTTTCACCACATGTACTCAAGCCTATAAAGAGGTGAACTGATTATTAGCCTATTTGGTTTTCCATCAACTGAAGAGCATAATGATCCAGAAGAACATGGTTTCTTAAGAAGTCAAACTGTCAGTCACATCCTAGATGACAACTCTTGACTTTCTGGGTTAGCACAAACCTTGACAGAAGGGCAAAAGTCTCAAAAATAGGCATGCCCAGACAGTTCAGTGAAAAGATCTGTGGAGGAGAAAAAGAAACATGACACACATTCATGAGATGTGTTGCCATTACAATTGGGTGCTTAAAGTGATGGAATCCCATCATTTTCCAGGTGATGTTCAATTTATTAATTTTGCCTAGGTCTGCCAGTTTTATCCCCAGGATTTTGTGTTCAAAATAAAAAGGATTTTGTGCCTTTGGTATAACAGAAGTGGGAGCCTGGTTCTTCTGTGGCATCTCAGTGATGCTTCATTTCAAAATCTGGATGTTCCACTAAGTATTTTTTCTACAAGTATTTGGTCCACAGAGAAGGAAACACAAGTATTTTGTATGTGATATGAGGCACAGAGTTTGCATTTAGTGTTTTAGCAACTTCTTGAATGACCAACTCATTTTAAACTCCCTCCAAATATGTGTCATGCCAAAGGGAGTGTTTCACATTGCTTTTTTTTGCTTTCTTCTCAGGAAGCTTATGTGATGGCTAGTGTTGACAATCCTCATGTGTGCCGCTTGCTGGGAATCTGCCTCACTTCCACTGTGCAGCTCATCACACAACTGATGCCTTATGGTTGCCTCCTTGATTACATCCGAGAGCACAAGGACAACATCGGCTCCCAGTACCTTCTCAACTGGTGTGTGCAGATTGCAAAGGTAAGTGGACCAGCATACCTCCATATCAACTAAAACTCACACTATAATACAGATATCTGACAGCACATAATGTATTTATTTACTTACCTGTCTCTGTAAATCTTTCTATTTCATCACATGCATTGTAGATACCTTATATGTGACAGTGAGTGGTTGCTTTGTCTAAAGCAATCTGCTATTTTCAAGCTGCTGAGAAAACCTTAACTATTCTTCAAAATGCTCCTAGACAGCGTAATATTATCACCAACAGATTTATGTCCAAACCAAACACCCCATAATGAAATTATAGTGTGATTAAACAGGGCTGTGGCAGGGAGTAGAATTTGGCAATTCCCATACCAAAATGCTGACTCCATCAGTGGATTTCTTTGGGCTGTGGCACGAGGCAAACAGTGTCGATGCACTTTCTTGTGTGCCTCAGGGAATTTCAGGCTGAAATCTCTGAGGCCTGAGGATCAAAACTGCTGATTAATAAATACCAGCTCCATTCTAGCACAGGCTGGCTGTGACCAAAAGACATTCAGGTGTCTCAGGGCTGTTCTGTCATTTGTATACACTGAGTTGGTGCCTGTAATCTAATTGCAATGCCCATAGTGCCGAATAGAGGACTAATTATTACACTTGACACTGTTTGCGAAAGAGGAGAGCAGCAAAGGAGGCAGAAGTACAGCCTCTTGCACTTGGCAGCAACATGCTGTGTTTGGAAGGTGGTTAGCTGTTTACAAGCATGGAAGAATAGAGCAAAGCCAGCACAAAAAATAGGTTCAGTTTGTTGGAGATTCGTTGTATAAGATGGCAGTATCCACAAAGCCCAGCTGATTTAATGCTCCTTATTTCAGGAATGCCAGTCTGCAAGCTAACTTCACACTTACAGCCTTATCAGTCCCTTGAGACCTTGTATACATCCCATGGTTGCCCAGCTGTGGTTTGCTTTCAGGAAACATGCTGAGGACCTCAGAAATGTATCCACCAAAAGTACACAGAGCATTTTTCATCTCAGTGTGTGTGCTTCTTTACAGCATGCTCCACAGAAATGAATTTTCATTTATGCATCCACCCAGGATGTGAACTGCCTCTTTCTGATTCTTTTGCTCTCTTGTTTTAAATCAGTTACTGCTCTGTCCTGGATTCAATCCCTTTGGAGGATGAGCTGGAGGCCACATTTCCCTCCTCCTCCTCCTTGTTAATTTTTAAGGTGGCAGACTCAGTCCCCAGACTGATCCTTGAGGCACTGCTTGCCCAAAAGGTTGCCATTCACAATTGTTAGCTTCTGTTTCACTCTTTTTCATGTCAGTTCAACATTTGCCCGTAGCAACCTCTACCCTCTCCAGCGATGCCTGACCTTCAACGTACTGCTTTGTGCTGCTGCTCACTGAAGTTCTCCTCAAAGCACTCATAAATCCTGTGCTTGGCTTTTTCCCACCAGTGTGTCTGGTGTTACTGCTCTGATAAAGTCGTGTGAGATTTTTGGACATTCTCTGACTCTTTAAAAATGTACTTGGGGTGGGGGGAGGGAATTTGAAGCCAATGTATTTATGTCTGGTAACGAACCAGCAGGAGGCAAGTTCCCTGGGAAGCGTATTCTCATTTTGTTTTCACAGCTTTGAAATAAGTTTTCGTTGCATCTTTTACAAACATTATCTTTCACTGAGGTATGGAGTCCTGTCTTTCAGATGAGATGTTATGATGGAGCATAGGCACTCCATGTGCAGAAGCCCTGTGAAGTAACTCTTTGAACACATTGGTCTCATGCTTAATGATGAAAAATGACTTAAACCCCAGGCCTGCACACAATTAAATATCTGCTGAACATTCTAGATAAGCAGTTCAGTGTCTTCAGTGCATGGTTATGTATGTGTACAAGCCTTTTAGCCATCAGCGTCTTGAAAAACTTAGTTTGAAACTGATATTCTGCCTTTCACCAGCTTTGCTTCATAATAAGCCTGAAGCAAGATGTGTTTAGCAGGAACTTTTTTATCCTACTAGGGCTGGATTATCTGATTATAATTTCTTTTTTAAGATAGTCAGTTTTCTGTCAGCAGCTCAAGATGTTTTGTTTCCAGAGCTCTGCTTGCTGAAGTACTATCTGTGTAATGAAATGCATGCTCGTAGTGGCATTGCTCCAGGTTGTTTGGGTGGTTTGTTTTGGCAACATCAGCAGTGCATGGGTGAAGTTCTGCTGAGGGACTTGGGTGGAGGATTCGATGGTGGTCCAGGGTAGCAGTGGGTTTAGGAAATGGGGGAGGCTGGAAGGGAATTATTCCCTCCAGTGCTCTGTCAGCTCATCAACATGATCATTTTGCTGTTAACTTTGTAGGTTGCAACTACTTTTTTATTAATTTCCTCTTCATAAAAAACACAAACACTAGCAAAAGCCTATAGACTGGGAATAATTGTGGTTAGATCTTGCAGGAAACTTAGAAATCATGAACTTTTTGATTCCATGCACCAAGGAATGTGTTGAAGGAAAGGGGAATAATCTCTGTGGTCAGAAACACAGCTGATTTATGCTTTAGAAGTCAAAACGGCACAGTTAGTCGTATTCTTTCTAGGGAGGCAGCTGTAACAAAAAAGCACATATGCCATGGGAAACCCACTTTAATCATGGGAGGCACTGAAACTGCCTTTTCAAAGAGGAACGTGCCTTTTCAAAGAAGCATCTGAAAACAGATACAGCTCTGGGCTCAGCCATAAAGTGAAATTTTTTACTGTTTTTTCCCCTTTTTCTCACATTTGCAGTGGGATTACCTCATTGTTAGCAGGGAGAAGGTACAGTATTCCATAGTAAGGCACAATATCTGCAGCTTTGAATGAATAATGTCTAAATACTCTCTGTAGGATTGGTCTACGTGCATGTGGAAAGTGATAGTTGAACTCTGTATTATACTCTCCTGACGTCACTTGGGTTGCACAAGTGCAGCTACAAGAAGAGTTATTTGAAAGTCCTATGAGGAATCTCATCCCCTGCTATATATATACCTGCTACTGTCTCTTTTTTTTTTCTTTATCAATTCACCAGTGCGTGGACCCACAGAAAACGCTCCTGGAGGGTAATAGTTATTTCTCAGTGTAACTGTCCTCACCCTGCCATAAGCATCACATAAATTGAAACAGGAAACCTTTTTCTGAAGGTGGGATAGATTACCACATGTCCATGGTGGCACTGTGCTCACTTGTTTGCACATCCAAAGCGTGTGATGCCCACCAACAGTCTGTTGTATTGCAGGGAATGAACTATTTGGAGGAGCGTCGCCTGGTGCACCGTGACCTTGCTGCCAGAAATGTCCTTGTTAAGACTCCTCAACACGTGAAAATCACAGACTTTGGGCTGGCAAAGCTGCTCGGTGCTGACGAGAAGGAGTATCACGCCGAGGGAGGCAAGGTAAAGAGCATCAGAGAATGAGCTGCTGCTGTGCGTTCGTCAGTGTTTGTGCTTGTGCACAAGCCTTGAACATAGAGGGGGGAAAAAGAAAGAGAGTGTGTTTTTCAAAGCACTCAGCTGCCATCTCAACATGCTGCCTTTGAAGCCTGAGGAAGTCCTCTGAAATCAGATGAAGCAGTGTTAGGCCAGTGGGACTGCAGTGGGAGCAGAGGTAGCAGAGCAGCGAATGCTTTTGAAATTCCCACCCAGAATGTCTGGGAAAAAGCAAGATTATTAAAAAAACATTAAAGAGGAGGAAAAAAGAAAAAAGGCATGGCTGAATTCATCAGTGTAGCCAACACCAATAACACTGTGCAGTTTGTGAAGAGAAAGGGAATGCTGTGTATTTATAGCAGAAGAAAGACCTGTCAGACTTGGTTCAACACGCCTTCGTGTTGTACTGCGTGCTGATGGAGGGAATGTGTCCTGCTGAGAAATTAAAGAGAAGCTGCTTGCAAATATTGCAGAGACCATAAATGGAAACCATATGAGTGCAGATCAGTCTTTGTCAGGCTGTACAGCCTGAGATTGGATTTGTGTCTTGTTGTGATAGAAGGTTAAAAAACCAGTAATCTTACCATTTAAAGTATTGCAAAACTAATTTGTAGGAGAGATTTTTAATATGCCTGATATTTCACGAGTTCCCAGATATTTCACGAGTTCCCAGATTCAACATAATAGATGAAAATAATAACAAGAGACTCAGAAGTTGCCTGCTCCACCACTCAGATAGTTGTGTGTCGTAGTTGGTTGGGTTTTCACTTCTGTAACTAAACTGTAGGTTTACACACCACCTGCTGGCAAATATCCCTCATAAATTTTGGGTCAGCCTCTTAAGGCTTGCTTGTGAATTTTCCTAGGTTCCTATTAAATGGATGGCCTTGGAGTCAATTTTACATCGGATTTACACTCATCAAAGCGATGTCTGGAGTTACGGTGAGTCTGAAACCAGTTATAGTTATTGCAAATGGGTTGGAAAATTGAAGGATTTGCTAGTGACTCTATGCAGACCTATTTCATTCCCATTATGAGAATATTGAGAGATTAAACATAAACAGTGGCTATTCAAAACTGTTCAACAAAGTAAAAGTCCCATGAAATCACATATTAGTGAGGTGTAAGATGTTTTGGAGAATATGCTTTCAGATGATGAGCCCTTCCCCTGAAAGGGGCTGCAGGTAGGAGACTGCTTCATTTGCTGAAGTTCTGATGGTTTTTTTCAGCAGCTTCCCATGAAATATAACTTGGCTGGCAGGAAAGCCACATAACTAGAGGGAGGACCTGAAAGCAATGGCCACACTGCTGGTCAATCAGTGTCACTCTGCTGTGGCCTAAAAGACTTGGGCTGTCTTGGTATTGAAAGGACAATGCTAAAAGGAAAGTAAAAACCTCCTTAGACAGGTTTATATACCAGTTTTACATTTGGTATTACATCAGGCAGCTTGAAAGAAAAAGGAAAGTTCTCAGAGTATCTTATTACAAAATTTCCACTCCACGGGCTCTTATATTCCTGGAAAATAGTCAGTGCAGATGGTCAGATCCTGTATCCTTTCTGAAGAAGTATGGCCTCTGGTCCTCTTAATCCATTTATGTATCTTGGCTTCCAAAGTCTTGTTTTGTATCCTAAGCTACCAGACAATCACAACAGCTACATCACAAGAGTACGTGGTATGTCAGCAGATGACACTGGGGCAGCTGGTTTACACATCTTTCAAAAACTGCTCTTTCTCGTCTCCAGAGAGATTGATTGTTTTTAAACAAAAAGGCAACTTAGATTTTCAAACAAAAAGACAAACTTACTCCAGCCACTTGCTGGGCTGGAGTCAAGAGTAACCTGCATTTCCTTTCTGTGGGGCTGGGAAGTTGGTGGGATGTTCAATACTGAGATAGTAGCTGAGATTATAAAAAACAGGGGAAGGAGGGGAAAGAGAGGCAAAAACCAAAGCCCTAAAGGGAAGCAGGGTAATTTCAACCTGTTTTATTAATTTGTCTCTCTTTAAAATCATGGTAGAAAACGTTTTTCCCTGGGTGGGGCTCTGGCAATGCAGTGCCTCTGTGGGAGCTCTCTCTGCTCACCACCTCTCTACACCGAAGCCAAGCAACCAGGCTCCTGGCAAAGCTTCTCTCATAGTCTTCTCTTTCCCCTTGCAGGTGTGACAGTTTGGGAGCTGATGACATTTGGGTCCAAGCCATACGAAGGGATCCCTGCCAGTGAGATCTCCTCTGTCTTGGAGAAGGGCGAGCGTTTGCCCCAGCCCCCCATCTGCACCATCGACGTGTACATGATCATGGTCAAATGTGAGTTCCCATTTGGGGTTGTGGGTGCTCACCTAAGTTGCATAAGTAGCCAAATTGCCCTCATTGTGTAGTATTTGTATATGCTGTGTTCTTGGTGATGGCACAGAGTTATGTGCTAAGAGTGATGACAGCAGAGTGTGTTAGCTAGCAGTACAGGATATGGTTTCATTAGTCAGTGATTCAAACAATTGATGCTGTTTTCACCATTTGCACCACTGACTGATAGTCAGTTACTTTAGGCTGATATTGCCAGGCAGTACGATTTAGCATAGCACCACCCACTGTACCTGATACTCTGGTTTTGTATGTCTAGAAAATAAAATCAATACTGCCTTCTCCTTCAGGCTCCCCGTTAGTTCAGTCATATGCCTCCCCTTTGGAATCATGCACATGGATTTATGTACTCCTTTTACTAAAGGAGTGCCGGGAGCACAGACACCACAATAACAGCAGATGCACATGAGGATCTGGGCTTCCTCATCCAATTTCTTCCTCATTTTTGAATGACAGTTAAGCCCTTTTTTGGCAGACAGCTGTTGCAGTAAAGTAGCGCAAAAGATGAGGGGTCTCTGAAGCACTTTTCACCTATTTCTAGGGCATGTCAAAGGACTTCTGACCCTCAAACCCCTTTTGCACCCCTGTCAGCTGCTAACATGTTAGATTATTATGTGGCTTCCTGTGCATCTCTAGGCTATGACTGCCACATCCTGGCTTGGTATTAAGAGGATGGTGATAAGCAGCCCACTAGGTGGCATATAAGACCTTCTAACTAGAGCAAAATGTACCTGTTCCTGAAATAGGAGCCACGCTACCATGAACACCCCATAGCTCAACACTTTTGGGGAATCTTGGAGCACCCACAAGTGGCTTTGTTGGGACAGGCACCACACAAGGTAAGCCTGATCCTGTGCTCAGCGAAGCAAGCAGAAACCGGGGCCAGAGGTGTGCACCTACCCTGGGAGGTGCCAAGTCCCAAAATGTGTTCTAGAAACACATCTCATCATCGTCGGAGATGCTGAACCCTACTGACACCTCAGCCCATTGCCTTTCCTTTGGGCCGCTCCAGATGTAGAAAGGAGGCATTTTTTCAGACACCTAATCAGGTACCTGCAGCTTTAAAAACACAACCAGTGGGATGGCCCCATTCCCTTTCGTACCAATACACTGTATTTAAGTGTGAGTATGAGGATCTGGGGGTTGAGCCTTCCTTCTGCCACAGGACTCAGCTGCACATTTTTCATTGCTCTTCTCACTTCATGTCTACAGGCTACAGGGCAGACCCTGTTGAAGCCGTGCCAATTTGAGTGTAGGAATCCAGGATGACCATTCATCTCTTACAAGCAGAGAGTATAAACTGAAATGTTCAAAGTTATTGCACAACATTTTTTAAAGAAGCAGAATTTAAACAGATGCAACTCAGAAATTCAGGAACAGGAGATGCTACTTCTGCAATGGGAGCAAACTCCCATAGGCCCCACTGTTTCTAAAAGCAAGAAGGAATTCTTCTTTCTAGCATGGTAAAATTCACTAGCAGTAATGAGATTGTGTCTAATGGAGTTTCAGATGGCATATTATCACTCGTCTGCTCCATTACCATGGATAGGCTGTTTCTCATGGGTTCTCCAGACATACAAAGCTTGACCTTCATTATTTTTAAACATAAGAGTTTCTACATCAGCTCCTCTGATAGTTGATAACAGAAAGTGTGGGTTTCCCAAGTGATATCACATGCAAAACTGCCACTATCTAGATTAGAAATCTCTTCCAGCATCAATCCACAATAAGCTGTAGGATTTGCTTTTGTTAAAGTCCCTTTGCTAATTGAATGCAGCTTAGATACAGTTAATCTTTCAGAATGTCCCCAGAGAGGATGTTTTGGATTTTAAAAGACATCTGGTACAGAGAGTAACTTCTGTTTTAGGCTTCCCAGGATTTCACAAAGCTGTGCAGTGACTGGACAGTCAAATCACTGAACCTCTGCAGGGGCCCACTGAAGTTAGTTTGCTTCCCCTCCCTCAAGAGCTTTTTCAAGGCTATTTTGGAGTAATCCAATGCCAAGATATGCATTTGAAATGCTGAAATTCACACCAGTGGCTGAACTTTTTATGGTGGTCCCTTCTGGGTAACTCGTTTCTTTGTTCCACGCAGGACACTGTTCATTTTGCTGCTACGTTTCGTTTTAAGCTCTTTGTTTGATCACCAAAAACAACCTTATTTGTTGGTTGCTCCCCCTGTTGTCCCTCCAGGCTGGATGATTGATGCAGACAGCCGTCCCAAGTTCCGTGAACTGATAGCAGAGTTCTCAAAAATGGCCCGTGACCCTCCACGCTATCTCGTTATACAGGTACTAAACTCAGTGGTAGGAATGTGTCTGATGGGCATTTAATATGGGGCCCAAATTATTAGTAATGCATTTGAAAACACATAGTAGGGTGGTGAGCACTGGAACAGTGCCCAAGAATGTTGTGAGTGCTCCATCCCTGGCAGTGTTAAAGGCCAGGTTGGACAGAGCCTTGGGTGACATGGTATAGTGTGAGGTGTCCCTGACCATGGCAGGGGGGTTGGAAATAGATGATATTAAGGTCCTTTCCAACCCTAACTATTCTATGAGTCTGTGATTTATTGCTGCTTTCGAGGTCTTAACACATTCAGCTAGAACCAACCACCAACAGAATTTCAAGACCAGTCACTATTTTCTTAGGACTTGTCCCAGTGTAGGACAAGTAACAATCCATACTGCAGTCCTAAGAGGAGAGCAGTTCAATCCTCTTAAAAATTGCAGCTGTTTCACAGCAGAGATTGCAGGCCCAAATTCCCCTAAACTCTAGGTAAATTTGAGTAAACACACAGATCAAGAGTTTCCATCTTGGGCCTCTTGCTAAATTACTTTGTGTCTCAGAGAAGGGAATAATGTGGGCTTGAAGGGAGCCTAACCCTAACCCTCTCTCACACTGACTTGTCTCACAGGGAGATGATAGGATGCACCTGCCCAGCCCTACAGACTCCAAGTTTTATCGCACCCTTATGGAGGAGGAGGACATGGAAGATATAGTGGACGCTGATGAGTATCTTGTGCCACACCAGGGCTTTTTCAACAGCCCTTCAACATCTCGCACTCCTCTCTTGAGTTCATTGGTATGAAACTCTTCCTCTTTGGAAACATAACAAGCAATTTGAAGAGTGAACTGCTTCTTATAATGTCTGTATTTTCTTTCTCTCCCTTTTCAAGAGTGCTACTAGCAACAACTCTGCTACAACCTGCATTGACAGGAATGGGGTAAGTGGGATGACCCTTAAAAAAGGAGCAGCTTCTATGGGGATCAATTTCTACAAAATAGTGCCTTTACTATGGATTTTCTCTACTTCCAATCTAGCAGGGGCATCCTGTGAGAGAAGACAGCTTTGTCCAGAGGTATAGCTCAGATCCAACAGGCGCTTTCTTGGAGGACAGCATAGATGACAGCTTCCTGCCAGCCCCAGGTGAGTACCTCTCCTGTGTTTCCATTCCATGGCCACTCATTCGCAAGCCATTCAGTTGTGAATGTAATCATTGTCCTTCCTTTTCTGCAGAAAGGAAGCAATCCACATGCTTCCTACCTTTTTTTGCTCAGTAAACAGGAGAGGAAATGTGTGCATGTATCCTTTTCCTAGACTTTATCTGGCTGCTTCTAGCCATTTCTCATTTCAGTTCTTTCACCAGCCAGGTTCCTCCTGTTCACCACATGTGCCATCTGGCCGAGGAGTTTGCATGTATAGTTATGTGTCTAAAGCTTCATACTTAGAAAAATATCCTCTAAAAATTAGGTTTCACCCCTTAAACCTTTTTAGCAATGTAAACAGCTTTCTGGCAGTTCCAATGCCTTCAGATGTTGATACACAGAAGGTAGCTCATGAGTTCACGTGGATTTACATTGTAGGCGGTTGAAGAGTGAGCCGAAGAGTGAGCCAGAGTGCTGAGGAAGTTGATGCTGGGTTCTGCAGTCATAATGCTTTGTGACCTTAAAAAATCCCAGCCAACCCTTCCAAGAATACCCCGCAGCTACAAAGAGTGAAAGATCCTGCAAGGGATAGCACTCTAGTGAAATGTGTAGTGTTTGTTATCGCCAGTTCAGTATTTTTCTCATCTCTAAGCATTTTTTCTAGGGAAACAGCTCCTGGCAGCTAAGCTCCCAGACTGCAGTTTCAGGACAGTATCTGGGACATGGGCACCTACAGGTCGCGAAATCATCAGTAGCTATCTCACTGCCTTGAGGTCCAAGGCATCTTTCTGGGGCTTTGCAAACCAGATTCCTGAAGGTTATCTTCAGGGCAGGATTTGTGGTGCCATGGCATGTCAGTCCCTGCCTTTGGCTCTCTTTTCACTCTGGGAAGTTCAGTTCTAGTGTGAGACATCCCTACCTATGGCAGGGGGTTTGGAACTAGATGATCTTAAGGTTCTTTCCAACTCTAACTGTTCTATGATTCCGTCATTCTATGAGGTGCTGTGTGCAAAGAGCAAGTGGCAGCTGGGTTGGAATCTACATCTCAAGTGATTCAAATGGCTGCATTAGTTATATGTCTTCATTTTCATTCCTTCTCATTTGTATTTTCTTTTTATTCCAGAGTATGTAAACCAGTTGGTGCCCAAGAAAACATCTGCCTCAGCAGTCCAGAATCCAATCTACAACAACTTCTCTCTCACAGCAAACTCAAAGGTCCCCACAGACTCCAGCTACCAGAATTCACACAGCACAGCTGTGGACAACCCCGAGTATCTCAACACCAACCAGTCTCCACTGGCCAAGACAGTCTTTGAGACCTCTCCTTATTGGATCCAGGCAGGCAACCACCAAATAAATCTGGACAATCCTGACTACCAGCAGGACTTCTTACCGAAGGAAACCAAACCTAACGGTCTCCTGAAAATTCCCGCGGCAGAAAATCCGGAGTACTTGAGAGTAGCAGCACCAAAAAGTGAATACATTGAAGCCTCGGCATGACCATAGACGATTTCTTCTTGCAGTGAGGCAAGCCAGACCCTTTTGGAACTACCTGGCTGCTGCAAGAACAGACACTTGCTCACAGCGGACAGCAACCGCAATGCATTGAGAAGCACACTTTTCTTTCCAGCACAAGGGCTGAAACTGCAAGGTCTATTTGATGGTAGTTTGGGTCTTTTCTTGCCTATTTCCATGTAATAACTGAGGCCCATAACCTGCACTTGGATGTTGTGATGGAGTGGGATCATCCTGGACAAAAAAACATGGATGCATTCCTTTCATTGTCAAATGGTAGCATGGTGAGAAGCCACTCTGGGATGAACTCGAGAACTGTACACATTGTACAGCTTTAGATTCCTTTCTATAGCCTGTATTTTTGTAAATGTTTCTAAGAGAATTTTTGGATCTTTTACATGATCAGACGCTTGTGCTGCTGGTCTGCTATGTGGTGCTCAGATCACCAGCAGGGAAAAAAAAAACCCTTATGTTACTAACCAGTTTTCCAATACTCCTAGAACAGAAACAGTTATTCCAAACCAACGGATTTTTTACAAATTGACTTCATCTACTGCCTCTTGGCACAAAGAGGAGAAGTGCATCTGGGGGACGTGTGGGAGATTCTGCCCAGGGCCTGTATGGAGTGGATTGCTCCAGGGAAAATTAGCACAAGAAGCAAAACGGCACAACGCATCACCTCCTGACCACTACTGCTAAAAACTGACAGGAGGAACTTGCCTCAGAGTCACCTGTACATGGATACAAAATGCTTGCTGCTCTGTTTTCTGATGGTCAAACTCAAGACGTTTGTTTTCTGATCCCGCGGCTGTCAAGTTGTCAAAATGCCTTTCTTCTTCAACAGAACTGTTAAAGATGTGGCCCTAATTGAAAAATGAAGTGTCAAATAATGTTTAACAGACTTTAATTAAATGTCAAGGAAATGCAAATAATGGCAAATTGGAGCATTCACAAGACAGACTGGAAGAACTACCTAAATTAAACCTGACTAGGGCAAGAAACACAGGTAGCAAGATGTTTTATTTCCCTTCTTAAAGTGGCACAGAGCAGAAATAATTTTCCCTTGTACGTCTGGCAAAGAAGAGGGGTATATCAGTGCTACACCTCACTCACTTCAAGGCAGAATACTGCCAATTGCTTGGGGCAGAGGCTGGAGCTGGTTGCCTAACCCTTTGGGGTTACATAGCCTGGCATTCTAGGAGGGGCAGTGGCAATGAGTTAAGGAAGAATAATCTGGAGTGATGGAAAATATGATCTCCCTCTTCTGAAACATAGGGCTGCCTACTGCTTCTTTAAAATACCCAGCATTATCTTCTGTTGCCAGTGTGGAATAGGAAGGCGAGGCAAGGCTGCAGTTTTACCTTGACTGTATAAATCAATCACAGCAGCAAAAGCAGATACTCCTTCCAGGGGCCTGTGATACAGAGCTTCAGATTCTTCCATCATTAACATTTCTTATGAATGTAGGATGAGTAAAGTGCTTAAAGTGTGAATTTAGTCAGTAATTTTGGTGCACGCCACCAGCATTGGCAGTACTATTTTAATCAGACCACTAGATCACAAAGCAAATGTACATTTGGTGATTTTGCTACAAAGGCCCTGAACTAGTTGAACATTGGGAGCTTGCTTAAGGGTAGCATAAGCAGCTAAGTTGCAGAGGATATGTAGCCTATAAAGTAGCTAGAAATAGATTTATGCCACCACCATGTTCTGAATACATCAGAATGTGTTTCAGTTTAAGTATTGCATCTGGAGTCCAGGATCAAGCAGAAGATGTTCAGAACATTGTTTTTACAGATTTATTGAGGAAAGCAGGAGAACTGTCATGTGAAATGACCCCTTTTATAAGTAACATGGTGTAAAATGCGTTAGTATCTTGTGTGTGTGTGCAGTAGCTCATCGGCCATGCTTTGCAAAGCAGTATATCAGGTCAAAATCCAAAGATTTTCCTGTTTGGTTACATGCGTGTCACTGTGACTGAGACCCAGGCACTGCAGTATGGAGAATGCAGTGTTTAACTTTGATTATTACCGAGTTGCATTTAAAACATTAACCAGAATTTAGTTCCCACATCCAATTAGTGGCAGATTCTCCTTGCATTCCTGAGAGCAGATTTGTTGTGCTGCTCTCACAAGCTTGCAACATGTATGCACAGGCAGCGCTGCTTTCCTCCACCCACCGCCCAGGGAGAAATGTACATAAACCCAAAAAAAGATCTCCACAGAAATCACAGATCATTTTCAATTTGTTAAATCTGTTGTGTCTCCAAGCAGAGCATTGGAAAAATCACAATGTGCTTGTTCTCCTGTGGAATCTTTCCGACACTATTGCACAAAGGAATTTATTGATGTTTTGTTTTAATCTGTTAGCTAAAACAAGAAAGCCACTAAGAAGTAGCAGTATGTATTACCAGCATTATGTAGCATAAAACTTATTGACTATAGGTTAACATGCTTGGCCTTTAAAAACAATTTAGGGGGGAATCAGTAGCAACTCCTTGATAGAAACAAGGAGATACATCTAAAAATTAAGCCATGTAAGTGTGAAAGAACATTGCTTTTTGGATATGTTTTTTTTTTAATGAGAAAGTAGGAAAGAGGATGTAGGACCACAAACTCTTGATGTGAATATACAGATTCCAGGGAGAATTTGCAGGGGCAGATATAGCAGCATTGGGAGCAGGTGGGACTGAGCAGCTGTGTGGCTGTTGCAGGAGGAACTGGCGATGTTCACAGGGTAACAGACATTAGCAATGTACCAAGTGATTTCCATAGGGATGATAAAAAAGAAAAGGATCAATAAGCAGCTGAAATAGTCTGGTTCTCCACGGCAGTTCATTGAGTATTGAACAGCAAGGTGCATCCTGAGAATTATGGGTGCTCATAAAGGTGAACATGTTTAGGCAGCATAACTCAGCATCCAGAAATAACCTGAAAGTTCTGCCATTGTCTCTGAGGAGGTTTGGGGTAGAAAATGCTGATTTTTAAAATTCAGCTAAATATAGAAATGTAGGAGGCCACAGCTGCTTGTAAAAGCTGATAGAGTCTTGGCAATCCAGAAAATTAAAACTTCCCTTTTTACTGTATTCCTCAAGGAAGGCAAAATAAAACCACTGGCAAGTTTGCTGCTTTATGATCAAGAGATGCTAAGCCCTGTTAATATGCATCTGCTTTTGCAATAATAATTTTAAGACTCTTAATAACTGCTAAGTATATGAAAATAGAAGTTGAGTTGGGAGGCTTCATCTTACTTTGATGTTTTCCAGTGATTTGTGTACAGTGTCAGCACATTTGACTTCATCTGGGCCTTGGGTGCTTGGGAAATTTCCTTCATGTTGCAATTGATCTTGTCAGGTAAATTCATCCTGGAGGCTGGGGGCTTGCTCTTGTTTCCAGCTGGCAGACAACAGTGCAGTGAGTTTTCTATTGAGAACAGTTGGAACTAGATAGCAGCTGATGCCCTGCCCCACCAGCATCACCATCAGATGGCCACGTGAAGCCCAGCATTAGAAAATACAGTCCAATGGTTTATTTGAAAGAAAGGGTTTGTGTAGGGAGAGTAATGCCAGGGAAGCGGTGCAGCCAGGCAATCCGTACCCAAAGCAGCTATCAGATTGTCCAGGGATATCACTGGTGCCAGTGACTGTTCCTGCAGGTATGGGTGGGAATAGACACACAGTTCCTGTTCCTGCTACCAGCTTGAAGCCCGCTTGCAGAGGTTTCTTGTGTGAAACCAATGTACATGGCACTTTTACTATGGGATGAATCCCTCCTCTTCCCTGGGAGATGCAGTTGGGTATATAATGATGTCACAGGACCCCAAACAGGTCCCATCACAAGGTGTCTGGGGTGTCTTCTGTCTGTCTGGGGGTGCTCCAGGGTGCCAAGGAGAAACTTTGCATTTCCAGACAAGCGCTCATTTTTCACATTCAGAGTTCAGCATCTTCTGTTAGTAGAACCGCTGCCTCTCCAGATCAGCAGTTCTGGTGTACTCTGTTTTTTGTTTCCCCCTTGCGTTTCTCTGTGAGAAAACATCTGAATCAGGACAAAGTATGAAAATGTACTTGTGTCCTCCTTCCTGATGGAAACTCTATACTTGTGGAATGTCAAGCTCTGTGTATAACACATAGCAAGGATGCTTTGTAATGTTTTATCACCACTGGTTCAAATTTTTATATTGGGATCCCATTTTCTAGATTTCTTTCTGTAAGTGTTACCTCTTTATTCTGACATACAACTTCTAAGGAGCCTTTTTAAAATAACTAAAAAAAAAAGATAGACAAAAAAAAAAAACCCAAAAAAAATGACACTTTCAAGTAGCTTGTCAAATGGGCTGCATTAGGACCAAAGATGTGATGTCTNTCTTTCTGTAAGTGTTACCTCTTTATTCTGACATACAACTTCTAAGGAGCCTTTTTAAAATAACTAAAAAAAAAAGATAGACAAAAAAAAAAAACCCACAAAACATGACACTTTCAAGTAGCTTGTCAAATGGGCTGCATTAGGACCAAAGATGTGATGTCTTGTTTTGTTGCTTTAAAGGAATAGGGTATTGATCACCACTTCCACAGCCTCTCATTACGGGGAAAAGCTATACAGATCTCCACTCTCTGCTGTGGCTCAGACAGACCTCCAGGAGGGCTTGACAGGAGGATGAGACCTGTTCATAGAAAGCCAAACCAAATATGAGGACCAGTTATCACTCCAGGGCCAGACCTACAACCTCTACTCCATTTTGATTTCTTTTCTACTCAACGTAACAGCTAAACAGGGGCACAGTCAAGAAAAAATGAAACAAATACATGATGTTTTGGCTTGGTATCAGGGGAAAAGATACAATGATGTGAAGATGAGACATGAGATAACTGCTTTTTATGTGAGGAAGTGTGTAGGCAGGCAGTGAGACTTTAAACCGATAACAGTTTTGGTTATGTATTACTTTAATTACGTGGGGGAGTTGAAACCATGGCACATCCTGCCTCCATTTGACATCGTGTGTTTTGGCAGATCATCTGTATTACCATGGCCGTGCGGACTGAGAACTCTGGGTCGATCAGAGGTACTGCATGCAGCCATGCAGGGAGAGAAGAGTGCAGTGATAGTACCACAGTTAATGGTGAAGCAAACCCTCAGTGGCATCCAAAAAAGGGTTTTCAGAGGGAAAATTGATAGTTTGAGAATTAGCTGGCAAAAGACATGCCACTTACTGCACCTCTGAAGACAGAAAACCTTTGGCCAAGACTCAGGGCTGGTGCTCCTCCAACTTTGCTCTTGTCTGCTTAGACAGTGCAGACAGGATGCACGCATGACAGTATGGGCCATATGGTCCCTCTGTAACTCTTGCCAAGAAGCAATAGATTTTTCTGATTAATAAGGTGAAAACCAGAAATCAAACTTGTCACTAAACAACAGGACTGGTGGAAAGTGTCATTCCGATGTAGCTGGTAGGGTACATAGGTTCCACTCATGCTGGAATTCATCCAGACCCTTCTTACCTCTCACAAGCCAGCTGCAGAGTGCTTGTTTGCAACCACCATCAATATAGTCCTCATATTTTACAAAAGGGAATAAGTAAAGTAGGTGTCTGCAATGGTAGGAGGCTTGACTCATACCTAGGTTGCTTTTTTAATCCTACATTCCTAATATCATTCCCCTTGAATTTAATGGGATGTTTAACTTGATTACACTGAGAGTTTAAAACAAGGCTAATGTTGAGTGATTTTTGAAAATCCCTCACAATAATCAGAGATCCTATGGATCCATTGCCCATTTTAGGCTGCTTTGTATTGATGCAATCAACCGAGTATAAGGTATAATGTCTTGGTTTTAATAAACTGTCAAGCAATATATCCATAGATACAGACGGTACCCTCGCAGCATTGTAAAGTTGCTCATCTATGAAAGCACTATTTGTACAATAAGAAACTCTTTTGACTTTTATATGGTTTAATGGTTTATACTGTTGATCAAAGATTGTTTGTATATTGAGTGATAAAAATGAGGTGTATATTATTCTTTTTAATTGTTTTTTAATTTTTTGAGAACTTTTATTGTAATATACTGTTGTATGTGGGGGGAGGAAAAATTAGTGGCTAGCTTGTAGGGTTTGTAGCCAGAGAAGAACTCACATTAAGGGTTCTTTATTGATGGGCTTAGACTTTAGCTCTTTTTCTGGTAAAAGTTGTCACATTGGGGATTTATCCAGGGCTTAGTGAAGCTAATCACAGGACCCTTTCCTCTCTCTGCGATACTTTGACTCTCTGCATGTACAGTGCCTGAGTTTCATAATGTGAGCAATAACACAGCCAACACTTGTGATCATTGAAAGTGCAATATGAAAGCCCAGGTGCTGTTTGTTGGGGTGCTAATAAAAGCTGCTCTTTTGAATTGTATGGCAGGTTCTCATTTCACCTTCATGATCATAGCAGAAGCAGAGTCAAAGCAATCCATCAAAAGCTCATCTGTGTGATATGTGGCATATGAGGCATATTGTTGGCTCAATATATGTAATATACGTTGGTTGCATTCTGGACTCCCTTGTGAGGAAAGGCAAATAAAGTCTTGACCAGAGTCACAGTGGTGACTTAAATGGTATTATACTAGGCAGAATAAGGAATTCTGTTAGCAAAGCTGGTCAAATAAAACTCCAGCATCCCCCGAGCATTGGCGCTTAATTATCCAACTGGTGGAACATGTAGTACACAAATTTTAAAGGAATTAGAGGGTCCTCAACAGAGCATCTGGGTTGAGAAGACAGTAAAGACGAGAGGAGCTGGAACTGTCAGTACACATACAGCCTGGATAGTCCCTGGTGTCACAATTAGTAAATTAAATCATTTTTGCCTTCATAAATGAACTTTGTACACAGAAAAAAAAAAAAAAAAAAAAAAAAAAAAAAAAAAAAACAAAAAA